>OZ014474.1:10921027-11114027 GCA_963965965.1 Trididemnum nubilum
CTATCCTACAAAAAAAAGAAAACAAGAAACAGTGAGGTTGTTTTAGTTCAACAGAAGGGGCTTCGTTGCAGTAGCCAGACCAGTAATACCAATCCATCAGTCCAAAAATAAAACTCAATCAAACGGAGATGTTAGAAGAGTAAGGCACCGAAACAATTTTTGGAAGATACTTGTCTTAAAATACCAGAAGAGCCAAACGTGACCTGGTCCTATATGCCCTTTCATCAAGCATTTGTCAATGCAAAAACATAAGCTTTATCTTAAAATATTGGATTATACAGTAGTCAATAATAATATAATGGTATGGA
Source organism: Trididemnum nubilum (assembly GCA_963965965.1). Classification (NCBI taxonomy): domain Eukaryota; kingdom Metazoa; phylum Chordata; class Ascidiacea; order Aplousobranchia; family Didemnidae; genus Trididemnum; species Trididemnum nubilum. The sequence continues at coordinate 10,921,336 of OZ014474.1, forward strand.
AAAACGCCTTATATTGCCTTCCAAGAACCTGATGAACTGTTGGTCCCGGTCTACGCTGGGTGTAAAATCGTGAGCAAATATACGCATTTTAGTTTATTTCATACCGACAACAGTCGGTTAAAATTAAATAAGAACACACTCTCATGCACTCAATTTTACGCCTAATGTAGTAGAATGGGCCAAAATTGCACGACTAATTCTTACATAGAGGCCTACCAAATATGGAAAACTAAGTTGCTGTCGTTATTAACGTCATCATTTAATGTGGTAATTTCGTTGATCTGTTTGATCGAGACCACCTCATTGTCTTTAGTGTCCTCATAACACCCAAAATAAACGCTATTAATCCCTAATAGTGTCTATTGAGAAGTTCAAACTAAAAATAATCAAGAATTTTTAAAATATTGCCAGTGTAGAACGTGGTTTTAAACAAAATCCGTGTTATCAATGCTAAAATAGTGTGATCTTGCTGCAACTTGAATTTAACAAGCCTTAGTTTTTTTTTCAGTACATCAAATGAATAATGGTCTCAAAGTTTTAAAACATTTTCAATGTGCGCGATTGCAAAAATCCCGTCAATTTTGTTCTTTAGCTACGTTTCTGCATCTGCCTTCAGTTTAGACGCTATCGCGCGCCTTTTTATGATGAAAGAGAACTGAAGGCAAAATCAATGGGGTATCTAAAGTTAAGGTAATCGTATTAGATTAGATATGGCGTAATTGATTACATCCTTCTTGAGCCAGCCGTTTCAGGGATGCTTTACTTCAAACCCTACGTAGGAACGTTCCTAATTAAAATTTTATTGGTAACCCTGACGTTTCAATGCAGTAGCCTAGCCCATAGAGGCCTATATTAACCTCTATATAGGTTAAAAGGCTTTTGTGGTTTAGTGTAACTGTGGCGTTGCCTTAAGATAGAACTAAAATGGCGTCGCAGATGTTATCATCGTCAGCTAGTGCTGCCAATAAAAATAATGACCAGAGATGCCATAGGTCATATTTAAAGTAAAATATTTTTGGCACGGCTGGGTGAAGGAGGATAAAGTCAACACCGATCTAATCAAATACGTTTGCTCTAAGTTTACCTAGCCTCAGTGAATTTACTTCAATCCTCGTTTAAAAATGCCATGGGTTTTATAATGTGACATTTCGGAATAATGCTTTCATTCCAACCAAGCTTTACGCGTTTACCTGTTCCAAAATTATTTGCAAGCAGAAAAAATTTTATTAAAATTTTTGCAACAGTGCACTCATTACGATGAACTTTAAAATTAATGAAGTTGATAAAAGTCGCATAATTCGCATTAGCAAAAGACTCATAGAACGTAGGACTCAAAGCAATTAACGAAAAACTTAATAACGGAAAGAGCATTTTGAATATTGGTAATACGCAGACTTATTAATTTATCACAGTTTTTAAGAATTTAGACTTTTTTTGAAATGTTCTGGGTTGTTTTGAGTCTGTGCTATAATTCAATGCAGTTTTTGTGGTGTGATATGGCCCACAAAATTTACTGAATAATTTTCTATTTATCATTTTAAATAACGAAGCCTATATACTTCGTTATTTAAAGTAATATATAGAAAATTATTCAGTAAATGTTTGTAATTTTTTTAGTAAACTTTTACTGTGATTTTTATAGTTGTATTTTGCTCTGATTTTACTTTGTACATCATCGAGCACTGTTTCAGAAGATTGACTATCAACAATTTTCTAACATATGACTCACATTGAAAAGACAAGCTGATACGCAAAATTTAGATCGCTTGTGCAACATGACGTCATTTTTTCCCAAATTGGCCATCACGTTACTTAATGATTGATGACGCCATCAACTTAAAATGATTTTTTTCAAAAACAATACTGTGAAGCCGTATTTAGTGGTGCAATGACTTTTGCAGTAAGAGTAAGAAATCAGTTTGAGGATACCAAAGTTTATTGCCATTGTTTTTGTTTTCAGTGGACTCCCGAGAAACGTTTTTGGGCAGTTTTTACCCCTGCCGTCTTCACATAAACAAGAGCAATTTTTTCGAGCTTCCCTCTAAATTAGTTACTGTCAGGGAGATAGCCGAACCAACAGTAACTGTTTTAATTTATGTGTTCAGCGTACTGCAAGAATGTTTTTTAACAATTTTTACCCTTGCCGTCTTCCAGGTAAAAAGGTCGGTTTTTGAGCCCCCCCCCTAAATTCGTTACTGTCAAGGGGTTAGCCGAACCTTAAGTTACTGTCTTCGTCATTTTTGCGTTCAGTGGACTCTAACGGAGGTTTTTGAGCAATTTTTATCCATGCCGTCTTTGGGGTAAATAAAGGCAATTTTTGAGCCTCCCCCCTAAATTCGTTACTGTCAAGGGGTTAGCCGAACCTAAAGTTACTGTCTTCGTCATTTTTGCGTTCAGTGGACTCTAACGGAGGTTTTTGAGCAATTTTTATCCATGCCGTCTTTGGGGTAAATAAAGGCAATTTTTGAGCCTCCCCCCTAAATTCGTTACTGTCAAGGGGTTAGCCGAACCTAAAGTTACTGTCTTTGCCATTTTTGTGTTCAGTGGACTCCAACGGACGTTTTTGAGCAATTTTTATCCATGCCGTCTTTGGGGTAAATAAAGGCCATTTTTGCCCCCCCCTAAATTCGTTACTGTCGGGGGGTTAGCCGAACCTAAAGTTACTGTCTTTGCCATTTCATTGTTCAGTGAACCCCAGAGAACAATTTTACGCAATTTTTATCCATGCCGTCTTTGGGGTAAATAAAGGCCATTTTGACCCCCCATAAATTGTGGATTTGGGGGGTCTTAGCCGAACTTTTGACTTGCCAGTAAAACATTTTCTTAAAAGGTGAGTAAAGACGTGTATTTTAGGCGCATCAAACCTTCCGCCGTCTTTGGGGTAAATAAACCTTCTGGGCTGCCGGTCTATGTAGACTCTATTATTCCGTTTTCAAATTCCTCTGTGACTAAGCTTCCAAAGTTGAAAATTTTTAATGAATGAAAAAAAGGTTTTGTCGTATTAATGCCTAAAAGTTTAACATAGGAGGGTATGGGAAAGGGGTAAAAAAGTTGCTTGGTATGTTTTGTGGTATGTTTTTTTTTAAAGTTTGAATTGTTTAAATTTAATTAGTAAATTTAATATGTAAAATTTCCAAATAAAAAGCTAACCATAGTAGGTATGGACCTGGGTGAAAAAGTTGCTTGGTATGTTTTGTGATGGATGGGTAGATTTTTCTCGCCTTTCAGAATATATTCAAATTGCTTTTTGTCTTTCTTTTTCCTTTTTTTAAACGATCTTTCAACTCTTCGTGCATCTACTGTCTACATTCTAGATAATAGATTCTCAATGCGATTCAAATCGTGACGTCATCCTAAATGCGACGAGCGGAAATGCCAGTTACATGCATCGATTATTGCAAGTGCAGAAGATGAGAGGCTGCAGTGCTGGGACTAAGGTTGCTGAGCTTCTCGCATCAACTTTGGATGAATCAGCGAAAAAGGTTTGCTTCGAATTCGTTCGTTCGTATGAACCAGGCACTCTGTCTCTGTTCAACCACACCAATGCAGAGCACTTTTTTGGGTTCTGTTTGCAAGTTTTGTCAGGCTGGGCAACCACAGTGGGTACACTAGTTGGTCCTATGAGAAATAAGTGTGAAGTGTCTCTCCCAAAGACACATCGACGCATTACTAGTTCGGGAATTGAACCCTCGGCCAGCTTTAGTTTGGTTGTTGTTGCTTAGGATCAAAAGCCCGGTTTAGAAAGTTTTACTTGTTTTTTTTTGTATTTCAAACTGCATAAAAAATTTTGCGAACAAGCCCTAAAATTGAGCTTGCAATGATAAAAATGACTGCAATTTTTTGGAATTCTCAGAAAAAGTTTTTATAATGTTTTTGATATTGAAAATTTTTCTAATTTGGACATGTAATCGAATGTCCAAACTGAAAATAATCATAGGAGCGGGATTGACTAATCTAAGAGGTAACGATTTACGCTAAGTGTAGATTAGAGGAATCGAGGTGTTTTGGAAGTGTTTTATTGCTACTGGTCCACCAGTGATGCTTTAAATTCTTAACGAAGAAGGTCGGAGACCATGTCTTCAGAAAAATGTTGGAGCTATTCAAAAACTGGCTTTTTTTGTCTGCTGGTTTGTAACATTGCACTCATGGGCAACGCATTTAGTTACAATTATAACGTTTAGTTCTAAAAGTACGTAAGTCCATTTTTGCGAAAATCTAGTCACAAAACTATTGGACTTAGCTACTTTTAGAATCAAAATGAGGCATCATTCTGGGTGAGTCATATGAAAGTTTATGGTAAACATTTCAAAAAGCATCCGTAACTCATTTTTCATAAAAATGTAACTTAAGTACTTTTAGAACTAAACGCTTCAATTGGAAAGTTGCTTGCTCTTGGCTTAAAACTTTTGAAATTTTAGACTTCGCCATCTGATGTGATTGATTTGCGAGACGACGGCTCTGACACGCCCATGGAGGTCGATTCCTCCGACATCAATGACCTGAAAGCGTTTCAAGATGAATCACGAATGAGGGCTTTGCTTTTGCAACTTTTCTCCAGTAATCCCGGTAAATACATTTTTAACTTTTATTATACAAGGTTACATGGTGGAAGAAACAAGCTAACCTAACTTACCATTTTGCAGTCTACTACTCTACACACGTTTGTCTGTTTGCAGCTTTTGGCATAAAGTTTTTTGTGTTTTCTTGTATTTCGGTTTAAAAAAAAAATGCAGAAAAGAGAAAAGCAATCTACAGTGGGGAGAATTGCAAGCGGAACCTTTTAATGTAAGGAGAAATGTCATTGTAGGTTGCATGTCTCTTCAGAATATAGTCTGCTGATTTCAGATAGCAATTCTTCGCAATAAAGTTTTATGTCAATTTTTTGATGTGCGTTTCATTCTGTTTTTAATTCTATGTAGTCTTAATATGAAAAGTTCCTTAAGTCTTTGATACTTTTCATGGGTTAACTTTGCTATGCTTCCATACGTAGCCTTTGTTTGCTATTTCTTTGTTATCTTGCGATGCATCTCTAGCCTAATCTTGATGATTTGTTAAAAGCAGCACCTCTAGATTTCTTTTCAATAGTTGTGTGCAACTTTTACTACAAAAATATTTTCATTGTTGATAGGTAGCACAAGCGCGTCTTGGTCCAATCTTCTCCGTTCCATAAGTCAGGAGAATCCGCAATCACTCCTCACAGCACAATTTTGCATCCAGTCCTTGTATACGTTGGTTTTCACAGATCTATCCATAGGTAGGCAAAAGGATATTTCATGACTTTTTCATGCAGAATATTTCACTTCGCAGCTTTTCTAGGAACTATTTAATGGTTATCGCTGGTTGTGTCTTGCCAGCTTTTTAAATTTTTATGTATTGAAGACGTTGCCTCCTTAGTCTTTATTTGAAATATGATCTCAGTAAGTACATCAGAGATTTACGATTTTTTATTCTGTCTTGATACATCATTTGTGTTAAAAATTAGGGTCCTAAGCGCCTGGTGGTGGCTGGTGGGGTATAGGGTTTATTTCAGTTCAACAAGTCAAGAATATTTGGATAAATGCATCAAAATCGATGTCATTGGAACTACCAAATGGTATGCGATAGCACCCAGTTTTCTATGGTTGTAAGAATAAAAGGACTTTGGCTCAAGCTGCCACCTGTCCGCCACTCGCAGTGGGAACCGCATTGGTCTTTTGGTGCTACCGCTTTCCAAATCGTTGCTATAACCTACTGAGAAACGAATTCAGACATAGTTTACTACTGTTTTAACGCTCTATTCTCTTGGCCAACTGATGGGCTAAATTGAATTTTTGCATATATTCACTTGCATGTGCAATGTGCATGACATTTTATCAAATTGCAATATCCCGGATGTTTAGTTTATAATTGTTTATAATTTTTCAGATTTTATTTCGTTTTTATACAATTCCCAGTCGCGCGCCTGCTGTTTACTGCGAGCATTGGCCCGCATTGTCAACCCGGCTAAAACTATCAAAACGACCTTGGAAATGCTCAAGGAAGTAAGTGCTACTTAATGCTGAAACAAAACAGCTCTTGCTGCAAATTTTTATCAAAAAGGTTTGGATAACTATTTTTTTTAATTTTGCAGATCATCAATTACATTTACGAGAATGGAAAAAAGGTCATGGAAAAGCTAGGATTAAAAACGTCTGCATTGCACTCGTTTTGCGGAATTTGGCGGAGTCGAAATTCCTCTGCGGATTCTCCAAGTCGTCGAAAATCAAGGTCGGCATCGGAGCAGGGTGCTAATTTACGGCAATCTGATTGGTCCAGACTGGAGGAATTTCTCAAACATCAACTTGCATTCTTGGATAAAGACAACGAAATACGTGCTAAGGTTTTTTTTCTTTTTTTTTGTCCTGAGTTCTTGTTGTTGTAGTGCTTATTTATCTTGCTGTCACCAGAGAGCATCAGACGTAAAATGTTGAACGTTTGGCTCTCTTTTTCTTGCAATAACTAGTTTAACTACTTTGCTTGGAGGAATCCGCACCTCCTAAAAGTTTTCTGTGATCCAATCTTCCTTTTAATTCTTGTGCACTGTATTTGCTGCTTGTTCGAAGCCACTAAGAGAGATAATCATCATAAAGCGCCTAATCCAGGGACGCAACAACGTGACCAGGGGGCGGGTTGAACTCAGATCATGCGATCCGGGTAAAAAAACGACGCCTGAGGTTCTCCTCGGGTGTGAAGCCTCCAACGTGTGTGGTGGGCAGGTGGTAGCTTGACTCGAAGATTGCAGAGATCCTTCGTTGTCTCTTGGCCAAAAAACGGCTTTGTAAATAAAGAAGCAATTATTCCATATTCGTCTGACAAATACCATCCTATTTGTTTGGTTTCTTTCCAGGTTGATTTGGTCGCGCAAATTCTGCTGGAAGAGATCAGCCACCGACGCACCCAAATGAGCCTGGGAAAGATCCACTACAACAACGTCTGTTTTACTAGTATTGGCACCACAGGTTTGATTTCTTGAGCTTCTTTGCTTAAGATTTACTGCACCAAGTTGTCAATCAGGATTATAAAGAGGTACTAAAGGAGGATGATAATGACATTGTGCTCTGTACCTCCCCCGAACTGGTTTATCCATAAATTTGTTCTCAGTATTAGATCTTTTATTATACTCGCTGTATTACGCTGAAGCGTGTATCTTGGCGGGACCCATCTCCTCGTCATTACGCCCTGGCAACACAGTTCCTTTAGAAGAAATGTTGCAGCGGTAGCGAGCTGTTGGCAACACTGTGTTTGATTCGACCGGCCCCAGATTTGAACCTCAGACTTCCCGTTTCAGTGACGAACGCGTTACCGTCCGACTAGCGGATATATCATGAAAGTAAATGGTCTTGAATAATGTAAATTTTCTTACGTCAGAAACCTTCTTTTTATGGTTATCTAAGCAAGAAAAACATTATAATTCGCTGTTTTGTAACATCTTCCATTGTTTAACAATATCGTTCACTACAAACGAAACTGGAGATGATTTTCGAATGACTGGAATCTTACCCATTTTAGGCTTGCTGGTCGACTGGTTGCAATTGTTAGATCCCGAGTTACTAGCCCGCACACCGTTTCTACAAAGAAAACTGCTCTTTGCTAGCGGAAGAAATGAATTTTCTGACGTGAGTGCTTCGTGAAGCTTTTTTACTTGTGTTGAACTTTTCATTAAAATGTTAGCAATATGAGCAATCGTATTGTATACTGGTCAATTCCTCCCACCATAGGTGGGTGGTGGGAAGGTAACAAACGGCTCGAGAGGTGATATTTCGATAGAAAGCTTACATTAATCGTAAGGACGTAAAAGTTTAAAAAATCAATTAAATTTTAATGCTTAGGCGAGCACTGCAGCAGAATCAATGGGGTATCTAAACTTTGGGCCGCCGTTCGATTCGCGTTGACTCCATCCTTCTTAACCCAGCCGTCCCAGAGATTTGCTACTTCAAACACGACGTAGGGGTCTCCCTTATTGTAATTTTTATTGGCAACCCTGACGTTGATAAATAATAGCACCGGTTATTAATATAATGTCTGTTCTACTGACGAGATCAAACTGATTAGTGCGCAACGAAACTGTTCAATGCAGTACCGTAATTACGGCGTTGCCTTGGGTTATAACTGGGATGGCGTCGCCAATGTTATTAACCTCAGGGTTTCCAATCAAAGTTAAAATTAGGAAGGCACCTACGTCATGTTTGAAGTAGAATATCTCTGGAACAGCTGGGTCAAAAAGAATGGAGTCAACGCCAATCTAATCCGCTTGATTACGCTAACTTTAGATATCCCAATTGATTTTGCCTGCAGTCCTCATTTAAACACTATAAATTTTTGTGAATCTTGATTAAATGTAAGTAGAAGAACTTTGGATTGTTTGGAGAAAGATGTAGTATTGTAGTTGCTAATCTATGCAAAAAATGATAATTGCATTCGTCTGATTTTCATTGTTTTGAAATCAAGAATAAAATTTTGTCAAAATAATTCTTTTACCTTGAGAAAGAAAACTGGTATATCTATTTCAAATCTCGTTTCAGTTTACCACCCCCGTTTTCGACCAAGCTTATTTGCTATCTCTACTAGCTGAGCATTGCAATTGGGAGAACATACACAGTTGTTTAAATTGGCTTCTATCTGACTCTACACCAGACCCAACCAACGAGACCGCCATGACGTAGGTCCATCACGTAATTGGATCTTTTGGAATCTCAATCTAGTTTTACGTTGATAGAGTTTAGATTAATTGTTTGCTTATGACATGATAGAGCTTTTTTGAGGGTTTCGGCCGTCTGTCTTAATCATGGGTTAAAACAAAAAATGTGTTGTAATGCATGTTATTGAAAGTTAGTATACTGTATTGCTACGTAAAAACTGTATCAGACTACTCCGTGCTCAACTGTTTGGTATAAGTTCTTGCGTTTTTTTCATAGATTTAGAATGATAATTTTTCAGAAGATTGTCGCCCTTAAGTATTAGCAGTTACAGTGTTTACAATAACTTTAATGGAATACTGCTCCAAATCGGCTTTATTGAAGAAATGAAAACTACTTGAGGTCATAAAGAGGTGCCCCAAACCTTTTCCACAATTCCCCTGTATTCGCAAAAATACGTTTTAATCCATTTGACTCTGTACCATTAGCAACCCTGCATTTGGCAATTTTATGACATCACCAAAGGCGTACTGTATATACTATTGGTAGCGTAGATCTACAGGCAAGTATTGCAGTACGGTACGGTACGTTCAGAATTTGCGTACCTCGCACCTTGAACCGTACCGTACCTTGTTTTTTTTTTGCTTTTTTTGTGCGTACCGTACCTTCAATCAATCTAGTTAGACAACGATCCGTTAATGACATATGTGACTTATGTTGACGTGTTTTTTGTGTATATCTGATTCTTTATGCTTCAGGAATTCTTCATGTTTAGCGATAAAAAAAGGACAATTTGTTTGCGAAAATTCAGTTTTATTAAAAACAAAGACATCGAATAGGCTACTACCACAATAATATTTGTATTTTCTTGTATTTTTGTGCAGCAAAGATATCTGCATTTGTTTAGTTGTGAAATGTATCGGAAACTAGTTTACGTGTCGCAATTCACGAGGCGTTTTTGCAATGCAATTTATTAGTGCTTTTCTCCTCAATAATACCAAAAATCGGCGCAATGTGCGAAAAGACTGGGATTTTTAAACCACTGCGTATTCAGCTAATGTGTCGCAGTTGTTTCTCTTCAAATTTTTCTTCAATGTATGACATGCCACGATAGTCCTAGGCTCCTTGCATCTATATGCAGTAGCTTTGACATCATAATTGGCCATACTTGTGACACTGACTTGTGACATCATAATACAATTGTCACGACAAATTAAAAAAGGCTATAGTAATTACTTGAGAATAGCCTAGACTATGTGCACGGCGGGCGAGGTCGCACGAATCATTGACGGCCGCATGTTGCACATAAAATGTTTACTAGGCAAATTCAAACAACGTACCGTACGTTCACTTATTTAGGGTTAGGGTTAAGGCTTTGGGTTAGTGTTAGTAAAAAGCACAGAATATTGGCGCCGAAAAGTCGTGGACCCTATAATAAAACCGATTTTGAGCAGTATCTCTTAAGGAGCTTTACAAAATACTCAAAAATTTTCTGCTATATTGGCTAGTGACTGTTGTATAACACTTTCAGGCAATCGACTATCACTGTTGATCCGAAAACAGCACTTGATTTTGTTTGGGTGATCATGCAGGCCCCAAAGGTATGTGATTTTGTGTCTCTTTTTAGTGCACTGTTTCATTTTTGATGTACCAAAAACGTGACGATGTTTTTGCGCTTGTATTTGACTCTGATTGCTTCCGAGAGCGTTGAACCAAGACGACTTGAAGTGAAAAGTTACTGAGTTAACAAAGATAAAAAATTTTTTACTAAGGCCCGGTCTACATTGTGCATAAAATAGTGACCGTGTGAGCGCGTTTTTAGTTTATTTTAAATAGAAATTTGGTACACTCGGCATACCGCCAGCGTAAAACTGCCAGTTGCTTTAATTAAGAATACGCTCGTACGCTCACAATTTTACGCCTAGTGTAAACCGAACGTTGATCTTTACTCTCAAACGATAAATCGTTTGTTTTTGAAGTGCTCTATTATTTTTTTTTATTGCAGATATGGAAAGGTCGCGAGAATAAGAGCAGTAGTTTGAATGAACCTGTGCTACGTCTTTCTACTCAACAGTTTTCTCGTCTTCTTTCTTACGTAGTAGCTGCGACAGCCAATCAGAATGTGACAACTCAAGACCTTTTAACCAATGGAGATGTGTCATATGTGGACATGTTCAGTTTTTATTTCAAGTAAATTTGCAAACGATCATTAACTTTTTCAAATTAAACCTTTCATTATATTTGCTGTATTACCCCAAAGCGTGTAACGAGTTGGCGGGGCCAATCTCGGCGTCATTGCCCCGGACAACACAGGTCCTTTTGAAGAAATGTGGCAGCGGTGTCCTTTGTTTGCTCACGTAAGAATTTTTACGATTTTTTGTTGATTTTTTTTTTGAGGGGGACCATCCGCACGATTTTTATTTGCATTTTTAAAGCTTAAGATTAAGGTTTAAAGTTAAATGTAAGAACGATTTAGGTTACCGGTGTGAATGTAATGGCCTGACAAATGCTTTCTCCTCTCACATAGAGTAGAATGCACATTAATCTTTACGCTGCGGTCTTAAATGTTAAATAGCTGCGTTTAATCTATGATTTTAATAGCAGCCTTGGATTGAATTTGAATTTGGGTGTGAGTTAAGTTTAGTTTTACAGGAAGAGATTGAGTTACATTTGGGTCAGACTTAATAAATTTTATCTCATCCACGGTTCTCACAGCTGAGTTTCGGACAAAAATTGAATTTACTAGCAGCAATGCAACATGGTATGTCTAACCGCTCATCGTTGCTGGACTTCGGAGTTTTGGATACGAAATCTATCTTTTGTTTCAGTAAATTTGGCCAATGCAAACGGGGACAACGGCAGTTATGCGAGGTAGTAAAGTACCTAAATAAGAAGATTGATGTGTCATCACAATACAGCCCGTATGCTCCCATTTGGTGGAAGCTGCTGGCGCAGTTATACATCATCACGCCGAATCTGACAGTTTGGGATGAAATTTTAACGCCCGAAGAAAATGATGCAGGTACCGTAATTTGAAGGCAAATCTACAACATTCTACTTTACAAAGTAAAGTTAAAATTCATCTAATTCGAAAAGGTGCTAGATAGTACGGGCTAGACCTAATACTGCAAAACGGTGTTCGTCACAATTTAAAACTCTTTGAGCTGCTTCACCCCTATTCGGGATCATCTGGGTTGTCAAACTTAAATTGTACTTTATGATACTACTTACACAGCAGGTTGGTTAATGGTTATTATGGCATTGGATTTCGCAAATTTTGCTCATGCTAACATACAAAACGCAAAACTTTAATTTTTGCGAACTTGTCTATGTTGTCTGCTCCATTATGCTAATTTTCCACTCGTATTTAGCTTTAAGCATATCGGACGTCGCCCATTTCGCGGATGTCGTAGCGCAAGCTGATGTGGGTTGCGACTGTCGAACAGACGCGTTGGTTTGTGCTCTGCTCAACCGACTTGGCTACGTGCGATCCAAATCAGCGGTCGAGGCTCGGGTAAGTTTTATTTTTCCATCGTTTGTTTGCCTTCATAAGATTTCAGCCAAGCTTCTGTCTTGTGCCTATGAATTTAACTTTAATTTGGTAGCTTACGACTTTTTGTCGTACACATCAATTCACTGTTTGTGCAAATTTTATAGGACCCAACTTTTTTAATAAACGCGCGCTAAACCAAACTTTTTTTTCACATACAATCTTCTTAAAATTTTTCTGTGATACTATATTTCCAAAAATTGGTTTTTATTGGTGTTTTGATAAATATTGTTTTGATTTACATTTTAGATTGGTTCCGGTGTATTAATGGCTACCCATGATTCCGCATGCGACTCCAATTTGATGCTCACCAAGATGGCGAGTTCACGACCTTTGCTTGTGTTGAGGCAGGTAAGGTCGCACAAATATAACTGTCAAAATCTTTTATGTTACGCGCTGTATTACGCCGAAGCGTGTAACGAGTTTTACGTGGCCTACCTCCGCGTCATTGCGCCCGGACAACACAACTTCTTTTGAAAAAATGTCGCATCGGTGGCGAGCCTTTGGCAACACTATCCGATTTGACCGGCGCGAGATATGAACCTCAGACTTTCCGCTCCGGAGACAAATGCGTTACCACTTGACCAAGTTGCCGAACGGCATTTTTAAGCACAATGCAAGAAGATTTTCCTTTACTGCTTTTTCCACTTAGTGTATGAAGTATAATTTTGCTAGATTTTGTCTGGATAATTTCTAAGATACGAAAAAAAATTTTTTGTGAGAAAATTTTGAAATTTATTCGATCACTGTTTTTGCTTTTAAGCTTTCTCTGCTTTCTTCTATGCTGAAAGGTCGAACTCGACATGATTTCTACGAATTTAAAGTCCAGCATCATCTACCATTGATGACCAATGTCATTGGGATTCTACGTCTTTTGACTCCATTCTTGTACAGTACTCTGCATGAGAAAGATCTATATGCGATTATGGAAATTGTTTGGCAGGTATTTCCTTTTCCCGCTTGAACTACGTGCAATCGTGTATGTAGATATTAGATATATTGGTTTCCTAATTTTTTACGTTGAGAGTATTTCAGCGAAAATTTTTAAGTTGGAGAATAAAACGAAAATGAGAAATATTCATCGGCGCAATTTCACTGTTTTAGTGGTCAAGATTAGGGTTTGAGTTTAGGTTAGGGTTGAGTTATGGGTAGTTTTAGAATAAAGAATTGAGTTTGGGTCAGAATGAATGAAAAACTTAATAGAAATCTCTGATGGTATAATTTCCTCCGACTTTTTATAAACTAAGCTAATGATAAAATTTAAATTTTTTTGCTGAAAGCTCTCTTTCATTTCAGATGGTTAAAAACTACTGCCATAAAGCAAGGCGACAGATGTTTCCTGTTTTAACGAAGACCCTCGCTCTTACTCACGATTACATGAGCCATGCGCCAACACATGCCAGTAAATTATTATTCGAGCATTCAACAACATTTCAAGTTAGTATTTTTTTTTTATTCATCTTACGTGGAATTTGATTAAGTGATACAAGCACTTTTCGCTCAGCATCTCCGTATTTCTATGTCTTCTAAATTAAATTTTTTATTCTAAAATTGTTTGCAATGTATCCTTGATCTTATGATAAAAATTCACGATACAGCTAAACTGGCCTGAACTAATTCATATCGCACAGTCTACAATAATTCATCAACTTGTGCTATTTGTATTTCAATGCTTTGGGAATTTTTTTCCTCCTCAATTTTTGCAGATGTTACTCAAGACTTACACAGACCACGAATCAATAACGAGTCTAGTGTCAAGCCTCCAGTCTGCTGTGTTTTGCTGGTCCTCTAATATCGATGGTGCTGGCCCTTCAAGCGCTCTTAGGCCATCATTTCTTCCTCGTTCGGTTGTCTCCGCCAGCAAAGACAAACCTATACCTTTATATCTCGAACTCTTGTCAGATAAAGAAGATTTGGAAAATATATTGCAGGTGATTGAAGGATTTGGTGCGCTGTAAAATCAATCTGGTTATTGGTCGCTATTCTTTTTCATTCTTCTGCTTAGTAGTATCTTCAATATGATAGCTCATTTTGACGCGACTTTTCAGGAAAATTCGGTTCGTGTCAGTTCTGACTGGATTTTTTACAATGGCACAAGAGGTCTTTCATTCTTCCCAACTATAACAGCTCTGCCCAGCTGATTTGATTAGTTATTTTTTTGTTTTTTGCCTAACAGTAAAAGTTGAATGTTACCGGAGCTTATTCGTCGCAGGTTAGATAAATTGCAAGTGTTACAGCTTCATTTGAAAAGAAACGTAGCACACATTTTTAAGGTCGTTATCGCCAACTAAAGGCTTAAAGAATTGCAACCAAAACCTCCAAACATGATGATTAGGTTACAAATACGAGTGCTCTTTTAAAGAGGTGTGCTTTACCGCATCGTTGTGTGGTTAAATCCTACAGCTAATTCGTGATTGTGTTTTGATCAGGCAAGTTAGTTTGCTAAAATATGCGATTTGACCAAAGGCATCATTTGTTGCTTTGTTACGTCAAATTTAGGTGAATACAAAAAAAAAGATCTTCACCAAGAAATTCGTCGCGCTTGGGGGGGGAGGGGCATTGAAAGAGGAGCCCACTTTTGGTGGGATTCAGTTACGCTAGTGGATTTGACGTACTCTTGCATTTTTTCAGGTGTTGGCGGAATTCGACGAGTCTTCAAAGCGTCGCATCGACAATATTGGTCCTTATATGAAGCGATTGTGCAGCATATTTTCTCGTTCTGGCGATCCATCTGTGCGCCTAACTGCTTTTTCTGCTGCGTTACGACACGCCAATACAGCGCCCAAATCTGCCGTTGCAAATATCTACCCGGAGTATATCAACTGCCTCAAGCAAACCAGCTCGGTGAGTGTTTGTTATTTATTGGTTATTGCTACATTAGTTATTCGCAGAATTTCGGATTACTGTATAGTAATTGTTATGGTCGTGGTGCTAGAATCAAAGGATTTTGTTCAATGAAACATTTTAATAATTTAATTGTGATGTTTTGACGTTTGCTGGCCAAAGTTTTAATATTTAATCGTTTTGCGTGCTTCTGGCCTAAAAATTACCAGTGTGGAAGCCTACAAAAAAGCCACCAGAACGGCGACTACTTAAAAACGATCAATGTGAAAAAGTTTTTCGCATTGATGGTTTTCAAGTAGTCGCCGTTCTGATGGCTCTTCTAGCATTGATTGTATTTAAGTAGTCGCCGTTATGGTGGCTTTTCCCTAGGCTTCCGCGCTGGTAGTCTTTAGGCCAGAACCACGCAAAACGATTGAAAAAAACTTTTTTTACTGAAAATTCTATAGAGGCTGATTTTGTTTTTTCAGTCGTGTAATCGTGAAAATTATGCTAAGGTTCCGTTGAATCAAGATTCCTCCTCATCTACTGATGCTTCGCGACCATTGTTTTGTGACGGCGCAGCTCGGGATCTTGCTCAATTTCTGCCGGACATTTGCGTTCTGTGTCGGGAGAACGCCGTTCAGTTACTCGGGATTGCTTTTGATGCTGGCTTGAAGTGCGGCGCTGCTTATTCCTTTCCGAAATCAATCACTGGTTCATCACAAAACAATGACATTACAAATCTATTGGCAAGGTCATTATGGCTATTAGCTGGTCTAGACGAAGCCGACATGAAACCAAAATCATGATTGGTGTTTCGTATGTAAAAGGACAAAAATAACTCTGTCCAGACTGTGAACTGCCACATTTGATCACTGGATGCGCTTGTACGTCATGACCAGAAGCATCAGTACCCTATAAACCAAATTCTGATAGTGGCGTTTGAGGTAAAATGTTAATTTTGAGTTGTCGCTATGGTCAGATTGACCAATAATGTACGTGAGAACAAAAAAATGTTATTAACTTCGAATCATTGAGAGCGATAAAATGAACAACCGATCTGGTTTGAGCAGAGCGAAACTGCTGGAAACCACTCTTCTGGTTTACACCATTAACTGAATGTTGTTTGTCGCTTTCTCCTTTCAAATATGCGATTAGCGGGAAATTTCAATACTGTTGATTAGCGCGAAATTCAAATGCGATTAGCGCGAATTTTAAATTCTGCTTATTATCGCGAAATTCATATGCGATTTGCGCGAAATTTCAACGGCGATTGCTGTTGCGTAATTAGTTATTCGCGCTGAATTATCTAGTAGTTGTCAACCTTGCTGATGGTCGCATTAACATTTCCAAGGTTCGAAAGAGTATTGTTTCAGCAGATTAAGACGTGTTGAACGAGAGACATTTCAACGCTGCTACGTTAGGGCTCAAGCTAGCAATAGGGTTTCGCGTCAAAACGTCGCAGAAATTGGAACAAGGGTTTCAAGTCAATCCCTGTGAAGTAAATCGGCTGCGTCGCGTTCGTCTCTGGAACGGAAGGTCTGAGGTTCAAATCTCGGCCCGGTCAAATCGGACACAGTGTTGCCAATATTTTTTCCGTTGGAGCTGTGTTGCGTGGGTGCAAGGACGCGGAGATAAGCCCCGCAAACTCGTTACACGCTTTGGCATAATACAATGAGTATAACGAAAGATTTGATTTGCCGTGTCAAAGAGTCGCAAACCCGATTTTTTTAGACCAGGGCAGTACCATACTTTGCAAGCAATATTAGCCGGCTATTTTATTGACTCTTTTAACACCCGCACAAATTATTCAATTTTTACACAAACGAACAATTACAATAAATTCATGTACATATCTCATTGGACAGTATAATGCGAATTGAGCTGCAAATTACAAAATTCATAGAATCACCAAAATGGTCTTTAAGTTAGTTGGATTCAACTATAAACTTGTAAAATTTACTAATGAATGTCTGAGGATACAATTTACGTTTAAGTATAAAATTACACGCAAAACTTTTCGAGTAACTAAAAAACCATATCAAGACAAAATGTCGTCAGCCTGCTAAGATGATTGCCCAAGTAATTTTTTGGCATTTCGAGAAAAGTAAAAAATTCTAACTACCACTGATGCCTTCCAAATGAAAAACTTAAATTTGGAAAAATAAGAAGGTGGCATTTATTGTAGCAGGCTGACGATACACTAGGTACTTTTGTACTGCATATTGCACGAAAACTCTAGCAAGTTTTATACGCTTTAACACCCCTCCTTGTTATGACAAACGAGTAATTTTTTTTTCTCACTCCATACGTAAAAAACGGATCAGTCAAGCCCTTCTCCCAAAAGCGCATTACGGTATTCAAAACACACCAGTTGCTCACTGGTACCAGAAAGAAAAACTAGAGCGAAAAGGAACATTGCATCTTATTACATTGGTCATCATCAGTCAACTGTACCGCAAAAAAATTGGTGTTTTTGACTACGGGTAAAAAGATATACAAATATTTTGATCTCTGAGGTATGCAAGTCTACAATTTGATACCGTACATAGTTTAAAATTGTATGCACTTAAATGGCGCTCATTAAAGGTTCAAATCGAAATTGATTTGTTGTATTGAGCTTCTTATTGTCAAAGTTTAATCGGACACTTGTCCCAAGTGTATGTTGAAATAAGCTTAAACAAAAATTGCAACAATAACAAGAAATAAATTTGCAAAAATTACATTAAATTAGTGGCGTAGCTGGGGCGGGAGCGGCAGTGGCATCGCTAGGGGGGCCGCCCTGGGTGTCATCATTTTGGGGTGACACCATTTTATAATGTGTTTGACTTTTTTCAATTTATTGAGTCTCAATCCACATATGCAGAGAAAACCCATAGAGTTTTCGGCGAAGACTTTTTTTTGGTCTTCACTTACTTTTGAACCGAAACTTCACAGAATTTTTGGCGAAGACCTTTTTTTTTCCTTTTTGGTCTTCACTAACAATGGGGTGACATCATGAAGGGTGCGTCACACATACAGGGTGACACCACGCACTCCCGCCCCGGGTGTCACCATCCTTAGCAATGCTTCTGGGGGGCGGCCCACCCCGGGTGACACTATATTGGGATGTCAAGCCATAACTCCACTAATTTATGGTAAAAACCTTGTTTTTTCATTTTGTTTGGTCTCTAACCTCATTTGCACCAAAAACCCAGTAACTTTACGGCGAAGATCTTTTTTTTGATTTTTACCTATTTCTGGACCGAAAAGGGGTGACACCACGAAATCCCGCCTCGGGTGCCACCATCCTTAGCTACGCCACTGGATGAAATAAAACGACAATGAAAATAACACATTTGAAACAATAGCGATCACTGTACAGGATTCAAAATTAACGCTTGCCCGAGGCAAGCTGAAATTGCCTCGGGCAAGTTATTTCTCGGCAGAACTTGCCCGACGGGCAAGCTAACAAAATATAGCGTAATAAACAAGATTATTTAGAGACGAACTTTTGGTCTGCTTTTGCAATAAAATATGTATTTGTTAGTACAGTAGAGAAATCTGTTGCTTGCTTTATTTTAGTTAGCACTTTGTAATCACATTTAACACTTTGTTTCATCGTACGCACATTATTAATCGCAACTAACACTTCTTAATCGCACGCAGATTTTTTGATACTCAGACGCGTTCAGCAAAATGCTTTTTTTTCTACGAAAAATTTCCCACGCTTGTCGCGTTAACCGTTGTTTCAAGATATCGCAAGTACTACCCTGCACTGCATGAAGACAACATCAAGAATTTTGCAATTTTTTTATTTACTAATAATTAGATCTTTTAGCTCCTATAACTTTTTGCAATTAAGTTTTGGCTTTCTGGCTGGTGTAGTTTCTTAAATATTCGCGATTAAAAACGCGCTTGCAACAAACCTAATAATTAAAATAATTACAATTAAAAAACAATTTTTGCATAATGCATGATTGGAAAAAATTACTTATTACTTTACATCACATTAACATCTGACGTAATATCGTGCACAAAACTTGATTCTCGAAATAGGATACACGACTACGCTTATTTTGCAAATTCAGTGCTATATTGCCAAGTACATTTTACAATTTTTTTTCTTAAGTATACTCCAAAACTTACTGCATCTTTTTTTTCGGGCAAGTGCACATTTGATATCATTTGCCCGACGGGCAAGTTAATAAAAAATTTAATTTCGAACTCTGCTGCAGTATAACTCGAACAAACTTAACACACTAAGATTCAGACCATTAAGTTAACCATCGGCCGATAGCGTCTACGTAAAACAGCAGCCATAAGCACGGTCTACACTGGCCGTTAAGTCGTGAGATTTAACAAACTGGCAGCACGTACGCGAGTAACGCGGTACGTCTGAGGTGCTGGATTTCTGTTTAAAATAAAATAATGCATTCGTACGCTCACGATTTTGTGCATAGTGAAGACCAGGTCCTAGGCTTTTCGTAGTTCTCGGTTATTGAGATTGATGAACTTGCAGTGGGACTTGTAGATGGTTTAATTATTGTTTTTCAACTTTTCAAAAACGTTTAAATCTACCCAGTATGATTTAATTAACGTACAATTAGCCAAAATTAGAATAAAAGCAAATAAAAAGAAATTGAATGAGAACATCATCAATTTTATTTTAACAGAAAGAGTGATAACATGGCTCTATTCGCAACCGAAAACGATTTGTCATTTGCTATTACAGTATTTTAATTTTGGCCGCTTGTACGTTAAATAAAACCTACTATTACTACGAAAAGTTTTCGAAAAACTCAACTTTAAAAGGCCATTCAAGTTTTGCACTGTAGACCAAAGCATTGGGAAAAGCTTAAAATGCATTTTCACGAACTTTCTAAGTCTTGCCGTTTTCAAGATATTGCAGTTCAAACTTCACAATTTTCCTCCAACTTGACAGAAGACTAACTTGTGGAAAGTTGGCTTCATGAAAAGCAACTAACATGCACTTTTGACCTTTTATTATTTTAAGGGGAAAAAGCCTTTTTAAGTGGAAATCTAAATTGTCTTATCTAGGAAACAGAAGGACGTAGAAAGCTCAAATTTGACGAAGTAAGTCTTCAGATCTGGCAAATTTATTTGAGAGAAAACATAGCAAAAAAATTGACCTGAATGTCCTTTCAAATTTTACCCAGTTAGATATACACCTCTGCTCAGTGCTCACTGGACTTGATACTTAATGCTTTTCAAAGAGACTATAGAATAATTTTAACCAGATCTACGGAATCATTATTACGGACCCCCTTTTTAACCTAACATAGATGCTCAGAAACCACAATTGGACAACTTTAAAGTTACAAAACAGCAGAAACGTACAAACCCTGACACTACACACCGCAAATGCCACTGTACTTGAAAGATTAAAATGCATTTCACCTAAAAATTTTTAAATCTGAAACTAATACCTCTAACGGACTTCACCACCCCTTAACGTAACCCACAACCTAAATTTAAAAAATGTTTTACGTTTAAAGTGAAATTACTTAGCCCAAATTACATTTCGAAACCTGGACAAGCAGTCTAGAAAATAATCGCAGAGATAAATATTTTGTAGTTATATTAAAAGTTAAAACCACTTAAAAGGAACATATAATTTAAAGTGTGGTTAAAATTATAACAAGAAACGTAAAATTGAGTAAGATCAACATTCATCGAATATATGGATATAACAGCAAAATACTCCCCGAAAGTCTTCTTAAGCTTGATACTGATTCACTCAGAGGCATTACTTCTTGCTTTTTCATCTTTTGGGAGTGCGGAGTCCCAGTGCCCTCATTCCTTCGGAATCCCAAAAGTTACTCTCAAAAGGTGTGTGTTTTAGGGTGTTTCATAATTGCACCACTTTCAAATTTTTTAACGGCTCAGCAAATTTTTGATGGAGTTTTGGCCGCTGATTACGAATTTGATTTTATTTTTTAATTATGACGTCATTTTGAGGGTTCACGCCTCCATTGTTTGCGTCATTTTTCGACTTTTTTGTGATATCTCACGAACTACATATCGTAGAATCTTAAAATTTACTTCAAATGACGCAGAATCCACGATTTCCAATAAGTGCTCTGTAGATAAAAAGAGCTTATCTGCAACAGAAAATAAGTAATAAGCAAAAAACGGTTTTGATCAGTTGCCAGATATGACGTCACAAGCCATTTGGGCAGTGGACACTTTTAGTTGCTTAGAACAGTTTTGGTTAAAACGAAATATATTTCTGATGTAGCCGAGTTGCGTTGTAATTACGGAGGGGTGTGGATGGGGGAAGAGTAATGGGTGAGGGAGGGGGTTAGGTGGTGGGCTAAGGTAGCGAATTCAACATCTATTTTTATGACCATGGACTTAATTGAGCTAAATTTGCTGCACTGCCACAACAAAATGTTTCATAGATTGCATTGAATTTTTTTGTACACTTAATTCCGCACTAGGCAACAAAACAGAATAATTGTAATTGTAATTACATTTTATCCACCAAGTTGCCTTGGCCAGGAGACAGCGAAGGGACCTTTCGGTCTTCTAGTCAAGCTGCCACCTGTCTACCACACACGGCGGAGGCTTCACACTGTCCCTTTTAATGCTGAACGTCAAGCAGGAAAGCTGTGAATACCAATTTTTATAGTCTTTGGTTTGACCCGACCGGGAATCGAACCCGAGTCTACCGCTTCAGTAGCAGACGCTCTATCCACTCGACCACTGAACGGTAAATAGACAAAATAAGTAAATATTCCATAGCTTTTTATTGAAACCACTGACCAGAAGTCAACACATAACAAAGATTTCAAGAATTTTCAAAAACAATAACTGACCCATGAAGCTGAAAGATATCAGCAAAATCTGAAACGTTAGTATAACACCATTCCAGGACTTTTAAAGCGGCATCTGCAAACGATACACAAGCATACAGTAAACTTATTGGGTAAAATGCTCTGTGCATAGCAATTTTCTGCAACTTTTCGTTTACTGAAGGATGTTGCACTGACTACGTTAATCTCCACTTCGTTGCGTCGTTTAACTTTTATAGCTGCCTTCTGCGTGCGTTTATTGAAACTTTTATCTTTCGGCGATGTCATCCGCCTCGAGATCTTTGATCCAGTAAAATTTAAGCTCAGCTGCAGGATCCTGTTTTCAAATTTGCATGAACTAAGACATTCATCTTTGTATACTTGGCAAGTTTCGCTAATAGCACACCGGCGCTTACTGATATCGAATAATACAGGGTGTCCATAAAGTCCGTGTGCACTTTAAAAAATTTATAACTTTATTTTTGTATACAACAGAAATAATCTGTAAAAAGGATTTGAAAGAAGTAAATCGATATTTTGTAATGTTTTGTTGAAATTTTATTTAAGTTTCCACATGTCCTCCATCATTAGAAATACAAAGAGTAATACGATTTTGCAATTCACGAAAAACCGTGGTAATTCACGAAAAACCAGACCGTGGTTTATCATGAACAGAGCCTGTCTCTTTAAATTTTTTCATCCATTTAGCAATGGTGTTCCTATGAGGCGGTTCTTTATTGTATTCAATTCTAAACTTTCTTTGTAGGGCAACAGTAGATTTCAGTTCAGCCAACCAAAGGACGCAGTTTACTTTTTCCTCAATTGAAGCCATGGGATTCAAATTAATTGTGAAAAACAAAAGAAAATAGTTTTACTTATAAATTTTACTTATACAAAAATTGTTATAAATTCTGTAATGAAGAATTATTCAATAGTTATACTAAAACTAGGTACATGACACTTTCAAATCCTGTTTACAGATCCTTTCTATCCCAAGCACAAATAAAGTTATAAATTTTCTAAAGTGCACACGGACTTTATGGACACCCTGTATTTAATCTTTTAGATCTTTTACTTGCAGCATCAAATCTATCAACAATTCGCTTAATTTATTTTGAACACTTTTAGAATTTATGATGGGCAAACCGGCCTTTTTACCACAACCCTGCAACCTCGGCTTGAACTAAAACTTGCAAATCATTTATACCAGAATTTTTTCTGCAAAAAACTTAGGATCAGTATCCATCAAAAGCTGACGAAAGTAATAAAAGTGTTACAAAACCTCCCTTGTTGTCGGTAACGTGTTTCCTGCTAACTTGTTTTGTACTATCAGAGAGCTTGCTTCAGTTGACCGCAGCATTGTATCCACCCTTATTTAAACTCCAAAACTACTTTCTTACTTTGATAACTCAGGTTTTACGGAGCTGAACCACTAGAACTGCTAGCAGCTAAGTAAAATTAAATAAAATTTCAACGAATCCCCCTATGATGCCCTGCTTAATATTGTTTTAAAACAATCAGTTTTTATGAGTTTTTCAGATGCGATAAATATTAATGATGACGTCACAATACTTTTTTGATGCTGAGCAATGTAAAATTCGAGTACTGTTAATGCAGCAAATGTGCGAAAAACCGTTTTTTGCGTATAACTTATTTTCCTTTTTTGCGTATAACCGTTTTTAGTTTTTTGCGTATAACCGTTTTTTGCGTATTTCTTATTACTTCTTTTATTTATAACTTATAGTGGAAGTTGACATGGCTTCCCAGGAGTCGACCACGAAGGACGTCAAGATATTGCAACTTATTTTCTGTTGCAGATAAGCTCTTTTTATCTACAGAGCACTTATTGGAAATCGTGGATTCTGCGTCGTTTGAAGTAAATTTTAAGGTTCTACGATATGTAGATCGTGAGATATCACAAAAAAAGTCGAAAAATGACGCAAACAATGGAGGCGTGAACCCTCAAAATGACGTCATAATTAAAAAATAAAATCAAATTCGTAATCAGCGGCCAAAACTCCATCAAAAATTTGCTGAGCCGTTAAAAAATTTGAAAGTGGTGCAATTTTGAAACACCCTAGTGTGTTTACTTCGGTGCGCACGTTATTACATTGCGTTAATTTTATTTTAAACATCTCGCAACGCTTATTGGTTGACAAACTAGATTTTTAGAACTCTATTAATGGCGAGCACAAAAAGCTAGTAGTTTTTTTCATCTATAAATGTTATTCACCAATCGGTGTCCCGCTCGAATGGTATTTTGCAGCACAAAAAGAGAAAAACAAATAGCGAAAAAAATGCTGCAAACCATGTACCAATGCTTTTTTGAAGCACTTCAAAGAAATATAGTGGTCTTGGTCTAATATCATGTACATTGTACAAGGATGATTTTCTTGCATACAGCCCATAGCATCATAAAAAATTTTTAGTTGAAATTTGCCATGTAATGAACTTCGGGTGATAATTGCTATAAAATCACTCGATTAAGCCACATGAGGGTCACGATTTAAGGTTATTTAAACAAAGTGAACGGAATAAAAGCTTAAAAGTGTAAATCGCGTTTGAGATAAAGCGCAAGTCAACTTAGTTTCAGGGAAGCGTTGTGATAATATCACCGTTCAAATCTTGAATTTCTTTCATGATAATCGGCTTATTTCCTCGCGAATCTATCAGATCAGAAAACTGCTACTGAATAATTTTGCAAATGCTATTGAAAAGCAATCTGCTATTCTTGAGACGAGTGACTGTAATCCCCACCCACACCTCCTGATTTCTGCTTCAGCATGACGTCACCAATTACAGCATCCTTTCCAAGGGCTTTACACATGTCGTATATTGTAAGGGCTGCAATTGTAACAGCTGTTAGGGATTCCATTTCAACACCTGTTCTGTCCGCTGTAGATGCATTTGCTTCGATATCAATTGACTTTAACGATGAATTCAGAGTCAATTTGATGTCCACATTGGTCAGAGATAGACTGTGGCAAAGCGGGATTAATTCCGAACATTTTTTAGCTCCCATAATTCCAGCTATTTCAGCAACTGTTAACACATCTCCTTTGGCAACAGTGTTGTTTTTCACCGCTTTAAAGGCTCTTTCGTTCATTAGTATGCGGCCAACAGCAACAGCATGACGAATGGTAATAGGCTTTCTCGATATATCCACCATTGTAGCTTTTCCATGCTCGTTGACATGCGTGAGTTCATGTCCATTGCTGAATGATCGAAGCTGTCGGCCATTTTGACCTTTAACTAATACACGTGCTAGAAAGTTTGGGCTTGAAAACAAAGAAGTGCTCGACTTTCGAGGCACAAATGTGGCAACAAATAAACGAGGGCTCAAACCTACTTCAAACAAAGTTGAGATTGAACAAGTGTGACGAAAAACGCAACAGAAATAGATGGGAAGCAAAAATCGATAAAAATTTTGAAAATCTTCAATAACACGATATATTTTCATTTTGCAGTTTGATCCAACAGGTTCAAAGAAGAATGGAATGAAGTCATGTTTATCTAAAAAATAATAAAAAGATTACAAGTAGTTCAGTACTAGGACATTATTAGAAGAGATACGCCGAGGAAGAAATGCACTTACTACGATTAAGCTAATTAGTTGATTAACAGTTTAGCTTTTTTCACAGTATTGAATTTATTTGCATAATAAAAACTAGATTCTTAGATAAGCATATCTACGGCAATTTGTTCAAAATTTTCCCCTATGTTTTGTCTATCCACGTTTTCCAGTTGATTCACACAGGTTAATTCGACGTTTTTGCAAGATTTCAAACTTAAGGTTTGATTATGCTTAGTAGTAAGCAACTTCAAACTGAAATGAAACAGGTTTTGCCAAAACTTTCTTCCGATCATTAAGTAATGTTGGACAGCACAGCAACTATTTGTTCCAGCTAAAAAACTCACGGAATGGTTGTTTTTAAGATTACATGAAGACTGACAGAAAAACCTATAAATTTTATGATTACAAAAACAACATGTACCGCTTTTAGAGAGGAGAATCACCCACCAATCAAAATCATGGGTCGGTTCTTCATCTTCGCCAGATTAAACATTCCTAAAAGAAAGGTTTCAGTTAATCAACTTTGGAAATTACAAACATAAAAGTTCTCTGTTTCCAAAACTACCTGAGGCTGATTTTTGCAAAATTAAATCTGCTTTGTAATAGAACATCGACGCAGAAGTCAGTCTCCTATTTATGAGACTGCAAAATTTAAAGGAACATGTTTTTAAAAACAACACTTAAAAAACACTGTCTCCAAGAAATGTTATCTCGAGCGAGCGACGCGAGACAAAATGTACTTCCAGTGCAGAATATTAAAGCCGCCTACCAACGAACGACGAAAGACACTATGTATGGGCAATGGATACTCATTTAGCATCAATGATGTCCCAAAACATGACCTTTTTCAAATGTGAAACTAAATCGCTAAAAGCTGTGATGACTCTGCGTGTCTAATAGTGTTAAATATAGCACGTCATGCTTCAGCCTTCCTTGTTTAATATAGGACAGATATTAAACAGTTATTAGTAATAACAAAAGAAAGAATAAGGAGATGATTAATCACTAGCTAAAACAAAGATTGATGTCATACAAGATGAGTGCTAAATCTTATGTCAAGAGGTGTAGGCACTCGAATCGAGTACAATCAATAATTACTTTAATGAGTACGATTGCAAGTACGGTCTGCCAAAAACCGCGTTTGTTTAGTGTCCCAGAAAAAGCAATAGTTAGGAGACAGGACTTAACAATCAGGCCCCATTTTAAGCTTCGCAAGCGAAAATTTTTGAACTAGATTTTCACTACTTAACACCGGTACCCCGAGTTTTCCATAGTTTTTACTACTGCTCATAGTCAAGCCAAAGTTGCTCTGGTCCATGCTTACTCTGCGGTTATTGATCAGTAATATCATTTTATTCTTCGTAAAACAGACAAATTTGTAACGAACATTAATTCAAAACGTCACAAAAAAGAGCGTTTGTAAATTAAAGTTTGTCATTTTTAAAAAAATTGACCAAGTTCATTCAAGTTTGAAGTAGCAACACCGATTTGACTTTATGAAGTGGAATGGTGTTGTTTTGGCCGGAACTAGAAAAGTTGAAAAGTTCGATGAGAACGTCAAAAAAACGTGCGTATAGTATGCATTTTTAATGTCGCACTTACCACCTAGTGGTACAGCTTCCGTTTCCCGATGTCAAAGCCAAATTATTTTCAAGCTTTGGCACAAAACCAAGGGTAGAATTTTTCCAAATCTTATAAGGATACTAACCTTCAAAAGTCACGTTACAGACAATATCTGAGTCACAAAAACGCACGGAACTACCTTTGACTATATTTTTGGCACTAAGAAATGAAGAAAATTTGGTCTTTCAGCCTCAATTAGTCGCTGTAAACTTCCGTTTTTTAGGTAAAAAAAGTCCCTAAGTCATGGAATAATCGGCACTTAAGAGTCTTTCACCTCGCCATTTTTTTTTTGATATGCAATTTGAGGTATGGAGGGCTTCCTGCCATCCTCGTAAATGGCAATAAAATTGAATGTAAAATGATGGATTTAATGGTCGATAAGGTGGGCAGTTTAAAAGTGACATTTCTGTGGTAAGGCGTAGGTAACGGAAAAATGCAAGGGTGCTTGTGCCAAATAAAAATGTTGATTCACTGAAAAAAGCTTATGGTTAAATGCTTAAGCTTACACCCCTAACATACCAGCATGTTGTTTTTTCTTTCTTTTCACGGCAGCTCCGATGATTTCCAGAAGCTCATTATCACTTTTGCCGGATCGAATTTCATCACGTAACGACACTTCACTGTTACCGAATAAACAAACCTGCCAAACAAAATGGCTGCATAAAGTTCAAGATATCAAAAGCATAAATACCAAAATCTGGCAAATGGCGATTGAACAATAATAAATTTAGAGCTTTTTGCAAATAGCTTAGACGAGTAGATAGCATGTATTGATTGTTAATTAACTGTTATAGACCTTTATTTTTGGCCAGGATCCAGTAGACCGTGAAGAGAACTTTACCGTCAAGTATACCGCAGAGTGCACACGCTGAGGCTTTACATCCCTGTTGTGAACGTTAAGTAGGGAACCTATCAACGTTAGTGTTCAGTTTGGCACCACGTGAACGTTAGTGTTCGGTTTGGCACCACCGGGAATCGATCCCCAGTTCATCGTTTTAGCAGTAGACCACTTGATCAGTGATTGGTTATATCTCTGCGGATAAATTTTTCAATGCAGAATGCGACGAGACTAATGTCAATGACATTAATCAGGTGATTTTGGCAGGCACTACCACGAATTTCGACTTATTTTTTTGCAGCATTTTTGGTGAAACAGTATATTTGCGAATCAAACCAAACAAACACAGCTGCATCGTGCCGTTTAAGCTAACCAAAACATGTTAAAGCCAGCTAATATTTAGGTGACAAGAAAATAACCAGTAAATTGATATTTGACTTTTTTCAATAAACAAATTAACGTGATTGAAGCCATTAACTAATCATAATTTGAACGTGTAAATCTGACCAACGTTTGTCTTGAACTAGCAAAGATAATTTGATAATCATGATTTTTAATCATAAACGGTTTTCAACCACCGCAAACCTTAGCGAGCTTTTTCGATAATTTTGAGGGGTGGCCACCCTTAGTGGCATTGATGATGTTTCTTCATGCTCCTACCCGTAAGAGGGGATTTATCAGATAACAATAGTGCTTTTTTTAATTTCGCCCAAAACCAATCAAACTTCACTAACAAAACTTCACCTAACTTTCAACTTATCTCTAATGCAATTTCAAAGATAAAAAAATCGCTTTTTTTTTAACAAATGAATTTAAGTAAATTTTCCACATTCTAATACACTGAAAGTTTCACGTCTAGGACTAAGTAAGTTTTATAATGTCAAAAGTTAATTAAAAATATAAATCCCTTTCTAATAGCAAAAATTAAAGTAATGCGCTTGATGAAGGACGAACCACACCCAAATGGATGAAAATTTAGCTCTACGCTTTGACATCAAAAAACAACAATGACGTAGCTGGCGAGTTCTAGATGCATTGAGACATGTTGTAGGTTATGGTTAGCTACTTATCGGTATGAAACTGACGGGCATTTCTCCGTTGGGTTTGGTCAGCACTTTGCAAGTGTTGAGTAAAAATTTCTGCGCCTCGGGCGCTCCCAACGCTTATCTCATGCGGACACCATTTTGAATTATACAAAAACAATTTTCAAAGTGACTATTTCAACGAAAAATTTTGACTAAGTAATTTTTCGAAAATAGAGAAATGAAAAGTGTTCATTTTGACACTTCCTTTCATGTTTAAAATTTCCATTAAGCTTCACGATGTTCTACGAAGCCAAAATTTTTATTTTTATTTTTTAGTGAATTTATTTACGTTTACCAATTAAATTTAACAATGGTATTTTGATACCAAAAACTAAGCTAAACTACAATGCATATCTCTTTTTTTTTCATATTTTTTTACTTTTGTCTGAACTGACAATAAGCATTCCAAAATTATCGTTTGATTGTCAAGCACAACATTCATTAGCACGTTTAACAACTGACCCCAGAATTGTCTAAAACAGCTGAGTAGGCTTACAATTTCATTCATCGCGAAAAATAAAAACACCGAATCCAGTAGTTTCATTAACGTTCAGTAGTTTGATAAACGTTCAGTAGTTTGATTAACGTTCAACTGGGGCTAAGAAAACGCATTGACGAAATCTGACCCGGCGACCAAAATTAATCGTACGTTTAAATGCTTCCGTGTTTGAATTCTGCACTATATTTTTCTGCTTTGTACAGCATTATCCAAAAAATCACTATTATCTGTAGTCTGGATTTCGATCAGCAAAACAACAAGGAAACGAAAGCTGATAAAATCGATAGTGACAAAATCATTTGCTACCGGTAATCTATTCGATTTCGAGGGATTTGCATGTTGTGTAATTTTTCTTTGAAGAGATTTCAGAAAACGGCTGCGTTATATAAAACCATCGTATGAGAACAAATTACACATTTAACAGTCACATCTCTTCTTTCTAAAATTGAAAAAATAGTGCGGTATAGATTATTGATAGTGAATTAAAATTTAAAATAAACGCAAAATGATATGTAGCGTCAAAATATTAAATTCATGCGTTGTGATGTGGATTATCGTCTAGGGACAATCTAAACAAAAGCAGGATAGTATTTGGTAGCATATCACATAAAAAATAATAAAATAGGCGTGCAAAATAGACATAGCCAAGTGGGACATGGCTATTTTCACTTCTAAGTAATCAAAAAAAACTCTTTTTGACTTAAAATAGTTTCAAAAAAACTAGCACAGCGACTTTCTGTTTTGCTCACAACTAATACTTTTTTTATAAGAAAAGTCGATTGGTGGTTCAGAACTTAAGAACTGCTTTGATTCAAATGTTTATTATTATCTTTGAAGCTTTTAGTCTGACACTTATCAAGAAGAATCGTCAAAACGGAGAGCGCAGCAAAAGGAGCGGCTCTTTGTAGGAATAAGACCAATGAAAGAGCTTTATCAGTGTGCAATTTTCAAGCTGCACACGAATTCTTTTTGTCGGCAGAGAGCGGGATTAGAAGTTTTGATAAAAGTGCTTTGAAGAGCAGATACATGGAAAAGAGAGCGGCCTTGGGCAAAAACAAAAAATCTGTCGTTATAATGTTGAGCACAGACAGGATTTTATAAACGATGAAGTTCAATGGGAAAATAAGAAGGAAGAGACCGGGTATCAGTCAGGGTGGAAGATTTGCACCGACGGGCAGAAAGTATGCGTTTTTGGGAAGAGCAAGAATGGATAGATTTGAGGACGTGTTGTCTAATTCCGTTATGCAGTCTTTGGGAGGTACGGGCCTACATACCTCTAGTCACAGTGGCATGAGAATCGATAAATCACGCTGCTTTTCTGTGAAGAAGGCAGTATATCCTTGTTGGAAGCGGAAAGAAGCTCGTGGTAGAGAAAACAACGCGTGGTTCCACAGCGAAAAAGCACTGTTTGACAGCAGACTGAAGGAATCCATTCTGTGGATTAAGGAATTCCAGCGTGGATATTGACTGTTGAATGTCGGTTTCCGGTAGATGGAAATGATGAACTACGAAGAAGATTTTTTAACCAACACATCCAGAAATGGGAGAGCCAGGTTAGATTCTTTTTTCAAAAGTTAAGCGGAGAAAAAAAGGTGAAGGGAGTTGAGGCTGTCTAGGAAAACATCGCACTCATCTTCGTTGGTGAATACTACGAAAGTGTTATCCATATAGTGCTAATACATCTACGCCGTCCGAAGAAGTTTAGATTCATAAAAGCCAACAAAAATATTGGCAAGGATTGGTTCATGGGGTGATCCCATGGCGATTTCGTCGATCTGGCGATGCATAATGTCATTGAAACTGAACTCGACGGAAAAAGTAGCCATCTTCATAAGTTCAAGAAAGATTGGCAGTGGAAAAGGTGCAGGAAGATGTTTCGAACTGTAGAAGGCGTCAGCACCAATTAGAATAGTCTCCGTTAGAGGGACATTAGTAAATAAACTCGAAATGTCAGCAGAGCAGAGAAAGACGAAGGAATGGTCCAAATTTGAAGTTTTAATTAAATAATGTCATCAAAGGTGAAATATTTCTGTATGACGTAGCTCGAATAGAGAGTGAGAACCGGTTTGAGAAGAGAAGATAGATATTTGGCCAGCTGGTGTTGCGCTGAACCGGTCATAGACAGGATGGGTCGGAGTGGCACATCTTTCTTGTATGTTTGAGAAGGCCGTACATGCGCGGCCGCTGGGAGCCAGTCGGTCGAATGAGATCGTGTGAATCAATAGGAAGCAAATCGTCTTTGTATAACTGCAGTAGGCGGCGTTGTATTCGGAATTCGATCTTCGCGGTGTTGCCATTTTTGCTGGATGGGCCGAATGCCAAAAGCGTGGTTTCGTCTCAAGAATGCAATTCACATTTGCGATGTAGTCGGTTTTGTTCAAAATAACCACGCCTTGGTCGAGTTTGGTAATCAGGATGTTGGTGTTTGATCGCTGAATTTTGATAGCACTGCGACATTCTCAATGCATGAGAAAATCACCAACATAAGTTCTTGAGAAAAGCACGAATTCTTCTGTTGGAGAAAGTTTGTAGTTGGATAGATTGGTGATGTTTTTCTTGTCCAGGTTAGCTGTGTTGCCAAAACGTTGCAGTCGAAGTAAACGAATGATACGTTCGTTTTTCGACAGATTATGTTTTTCTTTCACAATCTCAATTTTGCCAACGTAGCGACAAAAACGTTGTAGAATGAAGAAGAATTGCATTGTTCGAACATGTAACTACAGCGTGCGATAATTAATTACTTTTTTGCATTTTGATACGAGAACGCTTTTTCTTGATTTCATCACGTATGGAAGCGCGGTCTATATTGGACATGTGTCGAGCGCGTGGAGTTCGTAAATGGATTCACGCGCTTGACACGCGTCCAACATGGAGACCGGAGCGCTTTAATGCGTGATGAAATCGAGAAAAAGGGTCCTCTTATCAAAATGGAAAGGAGTAATTGGGACTTCGCGTGAGCGCGTAATACCTTTGTTTTTGTAAGCGAATTTGGCAGATGATGACTGATTTGCTCATAACCAGCCAACAGTAAAACCTAGTAAGTTGAAACTTGGACTCAACATGGGACATAATGAAAGCGTCATGTGTGCCAATTTTGGGGAGCCTAGGTCACTTGATTGTAAACTCACACAGAAAAAAATTCAAAAAAATGGCGATTTTTGGCTTAAAAATTTATTAATTCGCCAATAACTCAAAAAGCACTTGGCGTGTAAAGCTAAAATTTGTACACGATATGGCTCCTTAAAAATGGTTTATGCAAACCGAGTTCGGGGGCGCTCAGTCACGTGACCAAAATGTTACACGCCGAAAATGGGCAGAAAGTTGACGTATTTGAATAGATATATCTCGGTAAATACCGAATTTTATGAAAAATGATAAGTGGTTTTTGAGCACATTATCAACCGCCTTTCGTTTGATTATGTTCGTTTACCACAACCTGAACACCACTATTCATTTTTTTTTCTTTTTTCTCCGGCTTTCTACTTTTAAATCGCTAAATGCACTGCATTCAAAGTTTGAGCGATTGAAGATATCAGAAAGGACTAGCGTGGGACCGAGATCGGAGGTGCCAGATTGGGGGGATCTTCCTCAATCGATTCGTCCAAAATTTTGAACTTTTAAACCGTTACAACAAGATGCATCAAATTTTTTGGAGTAGGTAGATATTAAAAATAAACTGAATCAAACAAAAATTGGGGGTTCCACAACGGGAGGTTTCCCTGAAACAGGCTTTCCAAAATTCAAACTTTTTAATCATTAAAGTTACTCTCATAAATTGTAGAAGTAAAGTAAATATATATAAGAAAAAGGAAAAATTTGAAAAAATTTTGGGGTTCCAAAATTGGCTTTTCCGTCTCAAATGGTGCTGTCAAAATTGAAATTTTTTAACCACTCACGCTAGGCACACGAAATTTTTAGCGTAGGCAAATATGAAAAGATAAAATATGAAAAAAATTGGGTTTACCAAAATCAGGGTTTGCCTGAAATGAGGCCACCAAACTTTTGAACTTTCAAACCCTTAGAAGAAGATGTATCAAATATTCGGAATGGGTAGATATTAGAAATAAACTCAAACTAACAAAAAATGGGGGTTCAAAAATGGAAAGTCCCCCCAAACATGGCCTTTCAAAATTCAAAGTTTATAACCTTTTAAACTGGAAACATGAAGTGTTTGAGGTAAGCAAATATAAAAGATAAAATTTGACCAAAGTTTGGGGAAACAAAAATGGGGGGTTTCCAACTAAAATGGGGCCACCAAAATTCAAACTTTCTAACCACTGATGCTAGACACATGAAACTTTCAGTGTAGGCCAATAGAAATAAAATTTGACAAAATTTGGGGTACCAAAATGGGAACCCCCTTAAACCGGGCACCAAATTTTTTAACTTTTGAATCATTAGTCCTACATCAGTGGTTCTCAACCTCTTTATAACCGTGGCCCATTTTTATTTTGAAAATATTTTATGGCCCTTTACTACAACTTTCTGCTAACTTTCAAACGATCTCAAAAAAAAGGTCATCGCGTCGGAGTCCGCCGTATTTTGTCACTTTTCAAACGATACCCCCAAAACATAAAAAATAAAAGGTCATCACGTCCGCATACGTGAGTTTTTGTACAAGTAAAACTTTTTTGAACCAAATAGCCAATTTTTAAATAGCTCTGTGGCCCACCGCAAATTGTTCTACGGCTCACCTGTAGGCCATGGCCCACTGGTTGAGAGCCACTGCTCTAGATAAATCTAATTTTCAGAATGGGTAGATATTAAAAGGTAAAGCAAACTTAACAACTAAACAGAATCATTAACTAAATACACAAAACAGCATCAAAGACATAATAATAAACATCTGTGATTGAATACAGAAAAATTTTTTTTCAAAGATCGTCTAACACTGAAACATTTAAATTGGAGGTCCCTAGATATCCCTTTCGATATCATGGTCTAGTTGAGCTTAATGAACATGATAAATTTGAGCTACATGGATAAATTTTTTTCACGAAACTGTCACCTGTGACGTTGAAAAAGCGTTCTTTTTCTTATGGCTTATGGTTTTTGAAGAATTTAAGTAAGGAAGTTTTGGTGCTAAATAATAAATTCAATAATTATACAGCGTGTTTTGAAATTAGGGCCCCTCCTTCCACCGCTTTCATGGAAATTTATGAAGCTTTCTTCATTCGACTAACTTGACGTTCGTTTACGAAAGTTTTTACTAAGCTATTTTGGATTTCAAATTTCTTCCATTTTCATGACGGGTCACAGTTGAGTTCGATAAACCCACATTGCTAAGGATTCAGAGAAAATTAGATAGATTGATTAAGTAAAAAACTTAAATCAATGCCTGTTTTAAATTTGCATATATTTATCATTTCTATATTTTAGTTTGTGCTGTTGAGGAGGAGGGCTTTAATTTCGAAACAACCGGTATTTTAATAATATACGTCGAATTGCCAAGCAAAAGAGCGTTTTACGAATCAGACATGGCTGATAAGTTTTGTTGATGTAACGAAATTTGCTTTTGAATTTTAAAAACCACTTTATGTTATTTCAAATGGAGTGAAGAGCTGTTAAGAACTCGTAAAAAGTGCTGAGATTTGACATTGTATTGTAAACTGTTATACGAGCTTTTTGATTGACGTTACTCGATTATTTTTGATAACTTCGAAAGATTTAAATTTTGAACTCGAATAATTACAAAGCGATTTAAGTTAATGACACCAAATTTAAAAGGGGCGCATTTAAATAATTGATCTGATTATATCAACGACCACTCGACCGCATTCTTTACGAATTTATTTAAAGCAATCCGATCGGTATTTAAAAGCTTAGTAAAGTTCAGTAAAAGTTGGATAATGCAGTGAAGTACCCAGATATCGCTTGCGATGTCACGTTCTAGATATCGCACGCAGTGGTCACATGTTCGAACAATTCTATCCTTCTTGTAGCTACTATGTTTTTGTCGCTATGTTGCCAAAATTGAGATTGTGAAAGAGAAACATAATCTATCGAAAAACGAACGCAACCTTCGTTCACTTCGACTGCAACGTTTTGGCAACACAACCAACCTGGACAAGAAAAACATCACCAATCTATCCAACAACAAACTTTCTCCAACAGAAGAATTCGTGTTTTTCTCAAGAACTAAACTTCTGCCTTCCACCACCCAAAACGAAGAGAGAAGGAATTTTTGCAGAGTTTGAAGACCTACTTGCTCAACTTCAGCATTATCGTCCTCAATCACCCGAAAAGCATTCCGCTTTGAAAGCGAAACTGAGCAATTTGGCGCAGGCTGACTACGGTACACCTATTGATGATGGTGATTTTCTCATGCATTGAGAATGTGCCAGTGCTATCAAATTCCAGCGATCAAACACCAACATCCTGATTACCAAACCAAACAAAGGATCGGGCGTGGTTATTTTGAACAAAACCGACTACATCGCAAATGTGAATTCCATTCTTGAGACGAAACCACGCTTTTGGCACTCGGCCCATCCAGCAAAAATGGCAACACCGCAAAGATCGAATTCCGAATACAACGCCGCCTACTGCAGTTATACAAAGACGATTTGCTTCCTATTGATTCACACGATCTCATTCGACCGACTGGCTCTCAGCGGCCGCGCATGTACGGCCTTCTCAAACATACAAGAAAGATGTGCCACTTCGACCCATCCTGTCTATGACCGGTTCAGCGCAACACCAGCTGGCCAAATATCTATCTTCTCTTCTCAAACCGGTTCTCACTCTCTATTCGAGCAACTGCATACGGGACTCTTTCACCTTTGATGACATTATTTAATTTAAACTTCAAATTTGGATCAATGTTCCTCCATCTGTCTCTGCTTTTTTCACATTTCAAGTCTATTTACTAATATCCAGGGTTGGATCCATTCATTTTTTTGGAATTTTTGAATTCAAATCAAATTCATTGACTTCAAAAAAACTAAATTCGAATTCAAATTCATTGACTTTGAAAGAACTAAATTTAAACTCAAATTCATTGATTTTGCAAAAGTCGAATTCAAATTCAAATTCATCAGTAACTCGTGAGCGGATTCAAATTCACATTCGAAATTCAAATTTAATCCAACCCCACTTTTTACACCAAAAACTCAAAGAGGATTTTGCGGTTTGCACCTAGCAAGTCGCAGACGTGTCTTAGCGCATCACAGGTGCGAACAAACCAACAACTCAAGTCGCTTGAATCCAGAATTGGATCTACTGCCGTTACCAGAGCAAACGAAGCGAGGGGGCACCAGCCAAAAGCGGGGGGGGGGGCACTAAAATTTGCTTAAAAAAAACGATCTTCAGATCTTGTACGGCTACAATTACGTGCAATTTTAAAATGAGGCCGGCAGAGTTTCTTAGCTCGTTTCGTCTGTGGCCAATAATTGCTTAAAAAATCTATCTTCTGCAGTGAACGCTACCAGACGTGCAACCAGGATTTTGCTAAAAGAGGTAAACCAAAAGTCGTTTTTTTTGCACAAAACCTGCCTGATTTGCCCCCATGCTGAACAAACTGATGCAACTCAAGCGTGTCTCAGACAGACATAGATACTAAATATTAAGTGAATGTGAATAAAGCCTGAGGGCAGATCCCCCAGCCGCTGGGCGATTTTGAAGCCAAAAAAATAGCGCTTTTAACGCCATTTTAATCATACTTTGCACTTTTGAAAGCCATATGAATAACTAAATTGCTAAAATTCGAAAGTCATTTCAAAGAAGTGAATTGTTTTTCACCTTCAGCCCCCCTTTATTTTAGGTCAAGTCTAAAATACGTTTAGACACATGTATTTTGAGAATAAATTTTCGAAGTGAGTTTGCAAATGAGGCTTAAACCCCTTCACCCTAGTGGCGCCACTGGCTGTGACCTCAAAATCTTGAGTGTGCTCTAAAAATCAAAACAGCTGGTCTTTGAAACAAAAAATTTTCTCCCAGTGTTATAATCACTAACGAAGTACCGGTAACGATTCTGCAGGCTTACATGTCTCTTCCTAGACACATCCGCATAAGCAAGTCAATAAGACGGAATATTGCGTCAGATTAAATGTACACTGTACAGCAGTTGGTTGCCAGCAATTTTGCAGAGCATCGAAAAAACATAGAAGAAGAATTATGTTTAAACGTAATTATTTCTTTTTCCCTCATTGTCTGTTGTCTTGTCGTTGCGTGAAGTTAAAAAGGCGGCATTTTTAGTAAACCAAAATGGGGGCACAAGCGGCCGTTAGGGGGCAGTGCCCCCCTCCTTAGCGACGGCACTGGTTGCATCCATTCATTTTGTTTTAATTTTTAAATTCAAATTGAAACTCGAAGACTTAAAAAAAAAAAACATTCAAACTCAAATTCAAATTCATTGATTTTGCAAAAGTGGAATTCAAATTCAAATTTATCAGTAATTCGTGAGCGGATTCAAATTCCAAATTCAGAAGTCAAATTCAATCCAACCCTACTAATGGAATACTAAAATCCCTCTAGCGGAAACTATTCAAATCTGTGCTGACGCCC
This sequence comes from Trididemnum nubilum, assembly GCA_963965965.1. Lineage (NCBI taxonomy): Eukaryota > Metazoa > Chordata > Ascidiacea > Aplousobranchia > Didemnidae > Trididemnum > Trididemnum nubilum. The sequence continues at coordinate 10,959,284 of OZ014474.1, forward strand.
TCTACAGTTCGGAACACCTTCCTACACCTTTTCTACGGCAAATCTTTGTTGAACTTATAGAGATGGCTACTTCATCCGTCGAGTTCAGTTTCAATGGCATCATGCATCGCCAGATCGACAGAGTTGCTATGGAATCACCCCTTGCCAATATTTCTGTTGGCTACTACGAATCTAAACTTTTCCAGACCACTTCCAAGCCGGAGAGGAATTACCACCATATGGATGATTCTTTTGTAGTATTCACCAACGAAGATGAGTGCGATCTTTTCCTAGACAGCCTCAACTCACTTCACCCTTCTTTCCGCTTAACTTTTGAAAAAGAATCTGACCTGGCTCTCCCATCTCTGGATAAGTTGGTTGAAAAATCTTCTTCGTAGTTCATCATTTCCATCTACCGGAAACCCACATTCACCGGTCAATACCTACGCTGGAATTCCTTTAATCCACAGAACGCAAACTAACTTAAACCTGACCTTAACTCACAGGGGCTCTTGCCATCTGTTCTCATGAAAAATTGCCATCTGAACGACATAAAATCAAGTTCACTCTACAGAAGCACGTTATGAAGTCGTTTATGGCCAAGAAGATGAAGCAGTTTCAAGCTCGGTCTAAATTTGGACCGGAAAGATGCCCCGTCAGTCTACGTCTCTCAAAGCTCGGTTCTGGTTCCACCCGGTTTGAAAAGCAAGTAAAATCTGCTGTCAAACAGTGCTTTTCCGCAGTGGAACTATGTGTTGTTTACTCTACCAACAAACTTCTTTCCGCTACCAACAAGGATGTAGTGCCTGCTTTACAGAATTAAACAACACGTTCTCAAATCTACCCGTTCTTGCTTTTCTACCCAGACACGCTTACTTCCTGCCCGTCGGAGCATAATCTTCCACCCAGACTAATACCCAGCCTGTTACTTCTGATTCAGCCATTGGATTTCATCTTTTACAAAGTCCTGTCTCTGCTCAACATTATAACGACATTAAATTTTTTATTCTTGCCCAAGGCCGTTCTCCTTTTCATCCATCTGCTCTTGAAGCCACTTTCATCTAAATTTCTAACGCCGCCCTTTGCCGACAAAAATTCTTCGAGTAGAGCTTAAAGACTGTATACTAACGACGCTCTCTCATTGGTCTTTTTTCAGCCAATCACGGATCGGCTTTTTCTAGTAAATAACCGCTCCTTTTCCTGCGCTCTCCATTCTGACGATTCTTCTTGATACGTGTCAGACGACAACCTTCGAAGATGTGAACATTTTAATTAAAGCAATTTTTATAAGCAGAAGTCTATAAGACCACGTGGCTTATTTTTGCGCAAAATTTAAGAACAATGTTAGCATCAGCATGTAAAAACAATCAAAAACACAACCTTTTGTTCATTGCCATTGTTCATATATGTCACAGTATCCGTCATCTATGACAAAAACCAACTTCTAACAAATAAGAATATATTTCAGTCGCTTTATTCTTCAATAAGGTTAAGAACAATTTAAGGAACATATGAGGCTGAAAATTCATGAAAGTTTAAGAATAGCCGGCTTTAATCCAAAATTTACTGGTTCATGTAAAGAAAGTGATATTAACCTGTAATTATTTGCATTTCAACATAGAAGATTTTTTTTCCTTACTTTCAAATTGCCATCCGCAGTTATACGCAGTCGATTACAACTTCCGCAAAAGTGATCTGACATAGACGTAATGAAGCCGAATTGACCAGCGTGTCCTTTCACTTTGTAAGCCTGAAAATTCATTATGTTGGTAAAAAGTTTTATTGATCAAAACTACTATTTATGCACCCAGCAAACACAGAAAACGAACCTCCAAATGGATTCAGTAACGAGGAAAAGAATATGGTGGCAATGGCTATTTTCATTTGACCATAAAAGGATACCGTAGGCAATCAAAATTATAAGCGTGAGTGTTCAATCTTTTATTTTTTAGGATTAACGTTACAAATAATTAATCAATATCGTTGGCAAGCAAGCTTTCTGAAGGCAACAATAATGCCAAACCTTGGCAAAAAATGGTAGCTTCCAGAATTATAAAAAATTATGATTTGTCAATGTTTGAAATTTCAATACGATATAAGCTTGTAAACAAACATGCGTTGAATCACGAAAAAGTTTTCCAAAGTCTCACCGCAATTTGAAATACCACCAACTTTGCTGTTAACATAGACTTAAAGAATTAACAACTTCTCTTTGTTGCAATATTTTTATGCGCTAAATTGCATTAATAAGCTTACAATTGATCCATGTTTACAAAAACATTGCAAAGCTTTATTTCCTGGAAAGAAATCTTGTTTGACATCGGGCATAAAATCAGATTTCTCTTGTGAAAAAAGGTTTACGTCAATTCACCCAAAATTTATGATCTATATCCACCTTAAAATGTCAGAATATGCTTCGTATATGCTCAGTGTTGATTTTAACTCTAAGTGCTTCTAAGAAATGCCTACTTAAAACAAACCATATCGGCGGAGTGCATTTGCGTTCTGCATTTTTACATATTCCGGTAGATTAAAATGGGAATTATTCAGCAAAGAATTGAAAAAGACGATTCACAAACAAGATTCTAAAGTCCTCTTCTCTTATCTGTTTCAGATTGGCAAAGATATTAAATAACCTTGGTTTAAATATGAATATTAACAAACCAATACTGAACAAATTTGCAATGTCATTATGACCGATTGGTTCAACAAGACTACTAAGTAAGATCGATGTTTTCAAAATTGTCAGTCCAAATCCTTAAATTGTTATTTAAGAAAATATGCTAAGACAAGGATCTAAAAAGAATCAAAACAAAAATTGGGTGAAGATATCGCAGTATCGTCCCTCACCCGCCCAAAACGTTTATATCACTGGTGAATTTGAACTTTAACTTTCTTTTATTATGATTTGTTGTCGCAAGCGAGCAATGATTTCCTAGGACAAGGACGTTTAGACGCGGAACGCGTATAAACGGAGAACGAACAATAAAGTCCGCAAACGTGGCCCTCAAACTTCACTCGACATGTAAACTACAAAGCATGTTTTTTCCGCACGACCATGGCGACCTCAACGCGCACGACCCATTTCGTCGCGGCTGTTCTCGGCTAACTCTTTTTCGGTGCCAACTCGTTGATTTTTTGACAATTTATTTTTTTTGTTTTTCTCCGCTCTGACAACTTCGTGATGATCATTAAAAGTTCCCTAAAGCAACTAAACAGACCGAACAAAAGCGTGTAAACCAGCACTGAAATTCCTAAAACGACCTTTTAGCTGTTTGATTAGCAAACATTATCGACAAAAATTATTTTTGAAGCTGTGCCATGTGCTATTTTCAAAATAAGATAAACATGACGTTGAGGCTTTGCTTTGGCTTAACAAACAATTTCTTAACGTCTTAAAAAACTAAATGAATTTTAAATGAGATGTTAAGGCGTTTAATATAATCAAGCTACGTAAATCTTTATTTGCATAAGGCCGAAGCAATTTGTACAATAAGTAATTACATCAAAATAGCATGTAATTTAATCGAGGATTCGTCCATAAACATGCAATTTGATGAAGATAACACACGCAGATAAAAGTTCAGAGTTTGCAATTGTCTCTATCTTGCTTAAAATCAAAGCTTCAACTAAAACAACCATCTTCATAACCCATAATATTTAAGGGTGCCAAACAAAGTTGACAACAAATAAAATGAAGTGGTTTTCAACAAACACTTTTTCTTAACTGAATATTATTGTCATCTACCAGTCATCAAAGGCCCATAAAAATAAAAAATTATATTATCACAAAAAATAGGGAATTTTGTTATGTTAATTGTTTCTTTAAGCTCCAAGCTCAGCTGCATACGAAAGCGAAGTCATATTGTACATAAAGTTTCGCAGAATAAATCAGCTTCAAATCAATTCATAGATTCACGTGTTACGGAGATCTAAATTTGATGCTAAATTGCTAACGCAAATTACTGGCAACGAGCTAAAAATCACTCAGGATTTTTTTTTTTTTTTGAAATTAACTCTCTATCAAAACTTACACCAAAAAAAAACATGCAAAAGCAAAGTCAAAAAAGGAAAAGTTATAAAAACAAATTTGCATTTGACGTTTAGGCGTCTTTGAGGAAAAACAGATTTGCGTAAAAAATCGTCCCAGAGTAAAACCGTTCACCGGACATTGTGTCCGGCGCCATTTCTTCACAAATGCAACACTTAAATCGCTTCTTCTACTCAGCTAAATTAGTCATATCCTTGGGGATTCCTAAATTAAAACCGTACCTACATGTCCTACACGATTACATATTGTGTTTTGAAGGTAAACAAAAATTTTATTGCTTTGTTAGAAAATAGATCAAAACGTGTTCCCCTAATTCTCCTAACACAAAAATATGCAATTTTCGGAGATAAATAATTAAAATTTAACAACCAACTCTGTATTCAAAGAGAAAAAATTATTGCCACGAAAACATAATGCTGTTTATCTAAAATCTACAGCACGGTTTTGTATCAAAACAAAGTTTATCAGCAACGACAGCATATAGTGCTAGGTATTACAATCACCTTGGTAGTATCATGGTCAGCGTCAGGAATCTTGGTGATGTTGGAAAAAGATTTTTCAATTGTTTGCAGCATGCTCTGGTAAGGGACCAACTTTTTTTCGTTCCATTTGTTACCTACAAATTAAAAAGTTTACATCTCCAGGACCAAGATCTGCAACTATTCATTCTCTTAAATACCAGTACAACATGAAGCATTACTCTCTAACCAGAGGTGACCAAATTTTTTCAAGAGAGCGTCGCATTGGCTGAAATGCCCGGAGGGACGGACGGGCCGCAACCAACAATTATCGTAGGTGAAGACCAAAATATTTTAAGAAAATGCCTTCGCCAGAAATTGTTGCTTTTTGTGTTAAAATTAGGATGAGTTAAAAAAAAACGCAGTTTTTGTCATAACATAATCGCCCCAAAATAAATTTCTAAATGCACTCGCAGGCCACACTTTGGGCACCCCTGCTCCAAACCAAAGCAAACATATATATTGCTGAAACACGCCTCACACCGTGATTCTATCAAAATCACTCACCATCAAAAGGCATGTACTCGATAAATCTGACATCAATAGGAAGATCGTGCGTAAGTTGAACGAAGTCACAAATCTCGTCTTCGTTCATTCCATTCATAACAACACAGTTGACCTAAAAAATCACAAATGCTAGTAAAATAACGTGATTTGGCATCTGGTTTTGTACTTACATTGGTATAATTATTAATCATTCTATTTTTAACAGTTTTTTTATATCATAATTGCTATACTTGAAAGAACATGCGAGAGTAATTAGAATGAATTGCGACTTTTGGTTAAAAAGAAGCTAGATATTTTTGACTTGAGCAAAAAAATGGCACAAAATCAAAAAATGAGACATATCAACAAAAATTACAAATGCCTTGAGCTATAAATTCCGCCTTAACAATGACAAAAAAGGAGTCGCAAACTCTTTAGAAGCTTGTTACGCTGTCACAAGTTATCATACTTTCTTGAGCAAAAAAGAAGTTAGAACTTTTCAGAAATTTATTTAAACGATAAAAAATACTGTGCCCGAATATTTGTAACTCCAATTCTGCAACTCTGCCTTGGGAACGTCATTGAAGAAAAAAGTTTGGGTTCTTCAGCAAAAACAAATCATACCTTGACGGGATAAAACCCGGCATTAAGTGCAGCATCAATTCCTTTCATTACATGGTTAAATCCATTTCGCCGCGTTATCAATTGAAATCGAGCAGAATTTAAAGTGTCAAGGCTAATGTTTATTGAGTCAAGACCAGCTTCTTTTAAAACATTAATTTTTCGAGCTAAAACAATTGCATTTGTTGTAAGACCAATCGTCTTCAGCACGTTACTTGACCCAGTTTCTTCAGGCAAGCGCAGTTTATTCAAATCAGCTGAAAATATCAAATGTAAGTGTAACTAAAAATATTAAAACAATGATTTTCTTTAGGTTCGGTGAACTTGCTTGCAATCAAAAAATCAGCGATTCCTTACACAAGAAAAAGTCAAAAATGAATTGGTTTGACGAAGAAAAGCCAATTTGGTACTAAAAATCGACTTAATGGTTAAAGGACCTATTTACAAGGACTATTTCGAAGTTCAGCATATACAATTAAGGTTGTGTAAAGCAGTAACAACAGCTAGAAAAATTTATTTGAAAAAAAATATAAAAATCTATATATATGCACATACATACTGTATATTTTGAGAGAGGCTAAGACGGATCCATGACAACTGACCACGAACAACGCCGATTGGCTGAGAAGGGCGATCCTAAATATATTTTTACTATCCCCAGAGCCATCTAGCCCAAACCCTCACTTTGTGACAAAATCATGTAAAAAAATCATTGCTTCGTAGTCAGTTTGTTCGCGGTCAGTTTGTCGCGGTCAGTTGACTTGGCTCAGGCTAAGACAAAGGTTATAGTTAAGAGATTCCTAAACCGAAAGCGCTTAAACCACATCAGACTTGGTGAGCGTAAATCAAATTTAGCTCAGGGGTTCAGTACAACAGCACTCTAGGGACCTTGTTTCACAAAATGAATAACGATTTAATGACAATATGACAATAAATGGATTTGAGCCGTCGCGATGCATTTTATCCTAGCTCAAGGGACTCATCAGGAAACAAAGGCCAATTTTGTTTTATTAGTCGAAGAAAATTGTAATTGGAGCACGCATCCTTTACCATTTTACATGTCTTCTAGTGATACTTCAAAACTATTCGTCTATAACTATCGACTACTCACTGTCACTGTCTACTCAAGACTTTCACTACGATAAATATATATGCAGTGCAAGTATGTAACAATAAAAATAATGTTTACCAATAATATCTGGAAGATCTTGCCGCACCAATGGTTCTCCTCCTGTTAGTCTTATTTTTGTTACTCCTTGCTGGACAAACAATTTTGCTATTTTGATGATTTCTTCTTTCGATAGGAGCCACTGGTTTGGTGTTAACTCAATTCCTTCACTGGGCATACAATATTGACCTATAAAATAAAAGCAAAATTATATGTGAATGAAAACTAAAAGCAAAATCAAATGGGGTTTCCAAAGTTAAGCCAATCGCATAAGACTGGATTGGCACTGACTCCATCTTTCTTGACCACGTCATTCTACAGATATTCTACTTCAAATATGACTTGGGGGCATCTAATGATATAATTTTTATTCTCAACCCTAACGTTGACAGCATTAGCGATACCATCCAGTTCTAACTTGAAGCAACGCCGCAATTAGGCTTCTGCATTGAGTTGTTTCTCTGCGCACTAATCAGCTTGATCTTGTCAGCAGAACAGATCCAAGCTGGAAAAAAGAGTAGACAGTACTGAATTCTACAGAACCAGCTCCTATTTTGAAAAGTTTGTAGAATTCAGTTTAGTTGTGAAGAAAAACTGAAAGTGATAAATTTGTTTAACGGAGCCAGTCGACAGCGTTCGGATGTGTCTTTTTGACCCAGACATTACAATGGCATGATCTTCTCCAGGAGGGCCAAGCCCACCCCCATTGATTGCGGGCCTGTTTCTTTTCCCTGAAAACACTTTGAAATGACGGTTAAAATGAAAATAAAAAATTCAGAGAAATTGATGAAGCATTGCAGAATGAAAATACCCAACAATCATGATATTTGAAGGGCTGTAATCCTTGTGCTGGCTATACATTCATTAAAAATAAAACAAAATGTTGGACTTTTTTTTTGTTTTGCAATAGTCGAGTAGTTAAGTGCTAAATTGATATCAAAAGAGTACTGAAGGTCATTTTATAGATTTAAGATTTGGAATTATTCTAAAATACACAATTATGCTAAAATGCACATCCCTATACGATGTACAGTAGCCTAGATAACAAACGTCTATGAACAAACGAAAGTAAGGCTAGAACAATAGCTAACCATTGTTTGCAACTTAGTTGGAAAAGTTTATTCTAGGGTCACAAAATACTGTAAGAAAATACAATAAGCCTACTCAGGTACAGGTAGTCTTATTGTAAGGAATAAGTTTGTGCTTTGTAGCCTAATAATACAAGCCTTATTGCAAGGCTAGGCTATGATTTAGACTGAAATGTATGTGACAGCTTGATTTTTACTGAGATCACAAGGCTACCAAACAGATTACTCCTTTTAACAGCTCGGATCTGTTGTGCTGACAGGATCAAACTGATAGGTGCGAAGTGAAACGACTCAATGCAGTACTTGCAGTAGCCTAATATAGTGGTATTGCTTCCGGTTAGAACTGGGAAGGCACCGCTAATGACCCTAAGGCTATATCAATGTCAGAGTTGCCAATAAAATTATAACATTAGAGGCACTTACATCATTGTTAAGTAGAGTATCTCTGGAACAACTGGGTCAAAAAGGATAAAGTCAACACTAATCTAGTCTAACAAGATTTGCCTAACTTTAAATAACCCCATTAATTTTGTCTTTTAACTTTTCTGACACATAAAGCAATACCCATCAGCAAATTTTAAACTATATCACAAAATTTGAGATTCTGTTGCCCTAAAGATGCCGAAAATGTGTTAATGCTGCATAAAAAATTCATTAAAATTACATTATCAAACAAGGCAGCATATAGTTGTAGACAAAATTAAATTTTATAAACAATAAACTATAAAGTTCTATCAGAATTTCATTAATTTTGTAGCAATTTTTAATGTAACAGATAACAGTTCTGTTTGAAGTACATACTTTTGAGTAAGTCATTAACAACATGCATGAATACATACATTAAAAAAATATAAAAGAATTGATGAGAACCTTTAATTTTTACAATCACTGATCAACTGTGTTATTTATCAACAAGTTTATTTTGAATACGCCTCATTTGACCAAATAAAATGATCAAGTCTCCCAACAGCTAAGCACCAAAGATTTTTTGTGTTTAGGGTAGATGGCATTACAAAGTGATTGTAGTTAAACCCTCTAATACCAATTTACCAAACGTCTTTTGAACATTTTTAATGTTTATGGTGTGACTGTTTTTAATCTGAAAAATTGAAGTTAAAGGGAGTAAAACAAAACAAAGGAATTTTTATCGACTAATCTTTCATTTCCTTCTGAAGAGTCATAATTAGGGTTTGGTTATATTTGAGTCAGAATTAGTAAAAAAAGTTGATGGAAATTTTTAAAAAAACTGACCCTTCCATGCTACATTAAACGCAATGGGAATATATTACAGATATGTACAACATATAGTAATCAAAAATTGGTGAAATATTTACATCTAAGATTGCATTTCTCAGTGACTGATATACGTAAGTAAGAATGTTTCCTATTGAAATTGTCCATCAAGAAATGGGAAAACGAAAGTGAATCTTCTGAGAGTTTTCTTTTCAGTTTATCCAGTTTACTTAGCTTCTGAAATAGTTCTTCACCATCATACTGCAAAAAATCATCACAATTTATTATTATAGCACAGCAAATATTCTATGTCTTGTTGGTGATAAAGACTAGTAAAGTAATGGCCTTTAAGTTGATTTAATCACACACCATAAAGGGTAACCGTAAAACACTTGTTTGACATTGGGTACAGCTTAAATTCAACAACTGGTATGTTTGCATGATAATGAAAAATGAAGAAAATATTTGGTAATTGATTATCACTGCCTGTTATGAGAAACTCAGCATATGTGATACGAATGCTTGGGCTAACAATGCTAATAAATACTTTACTGAACAGTAAAAGATAGGCCTAGTGGTAATGGTACAAATACTAGACTTATTCATATTTCTAGTATTTATATCAGATATACAAAATCAAAGACAAAGGGACAACTAACCTCATCTGCTATCTTTGCTGGAGATGATGAAATATTTCTAAATGTGCTACTAAATCTTAAGAAATCCACACAATTATGACAAGTATGACTCCATTTAGCGCAGTAAGAAGTAAACAACTTTAGCATACTCATGTTTCTAGTACGACAAGCCTAACCAAAATAGTAGGACAACCCTAATTTTTGAACATGATCAAAAATAAAGCAACAACTTGCATATAAACTGACGGCATCCAAGTTTTGACATTATGCCAAAACTGGACTCAAGAACACTTGCAACTGCATTCGGCTTTAGTACAAAGTGTAAGACAGAAGTTGAAAGAAGTGGAATATCAATTGCTATTTAGCAAAAACAACTTTTTCCAAAATGGCCTTTGCCAAAAATTCAACTACGACCTTGCCATTAATATGGTATAGCACTAGTCTAAGTTGAACAATGTTGCTTTAACTCTGACTCCAACTTTCAACCCCAATAACACTATACATCAGTCTAATCCTATTAGTTCGATTATTCATGTAGGCCTATTCTACTCTGTGCTGTAGCAGTCAGGCTGTGGTTTGCAACTTTTTTTTTTCTTGCTCAGAAAATTTGGCCAACAGTACTAATTTTGACATAAATTTCTAATTATTTTAAAATTTATTTTAGTCACTTTTATCATTGCAAATGGGTAATTTAAAATTTTGCTAATTTTTTGGCCATTCACTAAAATTTCTATTAGGCTAAGTAAGCCTACTTAAGTTTGCTGTTTAGCAGTTAAAACTTTCAGAAAGGCAGAGGCTGCAGTTAGTGCTATGCTATGTATGATAAGAATAAGAGATTTGCTATCCTAGTAATCCCAACACTAAACCCTGAACTCTAACACTTAATGGCAATCCTAACCCAAACTCAAAATTCTCTAGGCTACTCTTATTATTATTGGGAGTTGTTTACAGTTCTAGTGCAGTAGGCTTAGCTCACACTGCACTCTGCACAGGCTCAGAGCTCATCAGGCTGTCAGGCATTGCTTTTTTTTATTCTGGTAGTATTCCCTATGTCTGTCTGTTGATGTAGGCCTATACCAGTATACATGCAGACCTAGGCTTAATTGGTAGCTATTTTCAGATTCATTTCTTTTATTTCTTTAATAGATTCAAGATTTTCAAGATTCATTTCATTAATAGATTCAAGATTCATTTATTTCTTTTAATGCACGAAACGAAAAAGTGATGTTTCAAACATTAACATATTGGCACAAGGAGTTGGCGGTAATGACCTCACGGTCTCCTTGCCTGCACCCCCTGCATATTTAAATAGGCCTATTCTGTATGAGCCTAATCATTACCATACTACTCAATAATTAATTTTAAAAAAATACCATACCAGTAGCCTACTGCTCAGGAAAATTCGAAATCAAAGATCTCATCTAGCTGTTAGGGATCTAACCAGTAGGATAACCGGTAATTAAATATCTAAAAACCAGTACAACCTCACAACCTGACAACTCTGAACTGAAGCCATATCTAGGCCTACCGGTACATCGTGCAAAAAACACAACATACCGGTAGAAAGTGAACAGATTTTGAAATAATTTCAAATGGCAAGCGAACAATGTTTTTGCAGGATCTCGGCTGAAACTAATCCCTTCGTCTCCCACGGTGCTACGACTGCACCTTGCCGTTCTGTAGTTGACTCACTTGGATGGAGGAAAACTTCAATTTGGAGCATCTAGCAAGAGCATTGCAATGATTTGAGCGCCACGCCGGTTGAAACGCTTTTGAAAAAAAATTTCACTACATCATTAATAAATCAAACTATAAAAAATATAAACTTTAGCACACGAGCAGGAAATTCTCAGCCCAACAACACTTATGCAGAAACATTGCAGTCGGCAGGTTTTATTTGGGTTCATGCGCCGTCACATACCCGGAGTTTGTGCTTGTTGCGCCAGATGGTCAGAACTTTCATGAAAACTCTCCTCTTCGGTTCAATTTGCAAGTTAGCCTATTGGGGACTGAGTTGCGCAGGGCCCATATAATATAATTTATGAACCTAATACAGAGTAGGCTATTCCTCTTATTTGCAAAAATAGATTTAATCGCTTTCATTCTGTTCCATTGGCAATCTTGCGTTTCAAACTTTTGTGACATTAGAATTACAAACAGTAATTGCTCAGTTCATCCCAAACCGCCAGATCCTGTTAAAAATGTTGCAAAGTTATGCTTTTCTAATGCTACAAAAGCTCCTAATCAAGGTTCATGATAATGCAGAGTTGTTCATGGTGCAGAGTCAATGGATTACAGATTAGACTTACTGTATAGGCCTAATGCCTAAACCTATTTTCACTGATAAGAGGAATGGGCCTAGTGGGACAAGATTTGGGGCACCTGTTCATTGTCTCAAGTAGGCCTTGTTCTCATTTCTTCAATGCAGTAGGCCATACAATGAAATCAATTTTAAGAAGAAAAAAAGTTTAACTTACAGACAATTCTTTATTTTACACTATTACAGTACGGAGTAGGGCTACCATAAGTACCAGTAGGTCTGAAAAATTTGACTGATTAATGAAAAGTAAATCCAAGCAAAAGTTTTGTAGGTTTGTAATGACCAAAAGCATTAGTCGGTATAAAGAAAGAGGTAATTCTCCATTAATCAAGCATAAAAATCAAAGAAGATTTTTTAATGTTTCTCCAAATAAGGATGTACGAGTTCCATTAGATGGTGATGACAATCTTTATGATTTTGAAAGAAAGTATTTTGCTTCTAGTAATCATAAGAAGTCGGTGCCATGCATTAGTAAGATTCAACTACACACTGTGAAGGCTAATTCATCTAAGCAAACAACTGACCCTTCTGAAAAATCATCCACTCCAAAAAAGATCTCAGAAACATATTACAAATATAATTTGCCTACTCCTAGTAAAATCACTCATAGAACTTGCTTGTCAAGCCTTTCAAATAGTAATTCAATTATCTCTGTTGAATCTAACTCATTTAGCTTGGCTGCATCAGGTCAAACTTTTGTTGACAACTCACAACAGCTACTACAAAGTCAAGAATGTGAAAAAAAAACACCAAATATTGTAATGACAAAGTCCAACAAAGATGAAGATGTAATTATATTGTCAGATGAAGATACTTTGCAGTGTTTTACATCGAGAGATATCAAACGTTGCGTAAAAAGTAAGTTGGCTGATTTAAATCTTGTTCTTTTATTCCGTTATCTTGGAATCTCCTTCGTGATTTGCAAATAAAACAGCTACTTTATTTTCATAAAGCTGTCAAATATATAATGTTGCAAGTATTTGTAACAATTATTATCACTTTGAAATTATGACCTAATCGTTTATCTACCATAAAAATTGAAAATTTTGGAAGTAAATTCTTAAAAAATTATCAAAATGCAAGATCTGATATTAATACTAGGTATGAAATATGAGCAAGAATGTGAGTCTTTTAGGTAGTGACTATTTCACCGAAAATTTTCAAATTAAAGAGAATAAAAGGAAAATGAGAAATATTCATTCGCGCTTTTTCCATTTGCTTTTTTAGGGGTTAAACTTAGGGTTTAGTTTAGGGTTTGGGTTAGGGTTCAATTTGGGAATAGTTTTAGAGTAAGCATTTTAGTTTGGGTATAGATTTGAGTCAGAATTAATAAAGATCTAGATAAAAATTTCCGGTGAAATAAAGCCTTCCAATCTTTTAACGTTTTTCTGTGAATGTTGGCAATGCATTCTAATTTTCATCACATGACATGCTGTTAGTTTTGATTTTTTTACTTCTAAGATATACTTTTTATGCTTTGGGCTGATAGTTTCAGCTTTTAGAATAAATGCTTTGGATTGTCCATACAGTATTTCTAGCTTTATGTTTGACTTTTATGCTTTCAGCATATTCGTTCAGCTTTTAAAACAAATGCTATAGATTGTCCATATTTCTAGCGTTATGTTTGACTGTGTGATTTCCTCCCACTTGAATTTGCCGCTTGTTATAGGCTACCAAGCAGAAGTAATTACTGTAAAGCATCTTATCAGTTATATAAGGTTGTAACAATTTGTGGAGGGTACATATTTATCTAAGATCATGTAATTAGTGTAGTTGTAAAAGTGTCCCCTTAACCTTCTTAGCCATGCTCCAAACATTCTGCTTTCACTGTTCGTCTTTCTATTTGGCTTGGTTCTAGTATTTTGCAATTAACTTGTACATTGAACCAGAATTTAACTGTTGATGTTATTCAGATATTGTTGACAATGCAATGACTGATAAAGCTTCTTTCATCGAAAATCTCTGTGCTGTTGACATTGCTCAAAGAATGCAGACTCTCCATCACCAAGATTTTACAAACAGGTTTTTATTTATAACTTCTATTTGGTATTAGTCTGGTGAATTTAAGTTGTTGTTACTATACTGGTATCTCTTTTTTGCCTTTTTTTGATTTGCTTTTAATTTGAGCTGAAATGTGTAGTAAAAGAATTATTTCTGGAAAAATGCGCTAGTTTTTGCGGCAGAATGTTTAGTTACAGTTTCAAAGAGGCTTTGAGTTGCTCATCATTGAAATAAATATGTCTACTTCGTCGTGCAAAACTTCACTTAAACACAAATAAATTTCAGTATCTATATCAATGCCAAATCTGTTTTCTCTTTTTTTAGGTTAAAAGAAATTGGGCGTTATTTAGATGAAGCCAAAAGAATGTGCTCTCATCACTTTAGTCAAACAAGAGAAGTTCGACCTGGTATTAGGAAACTGGACTTAGATACTCTTGAACCAGGCCAGTGGCTTAATGATGTTATTGTCAACAAATACATCAGTCTTCTTGTTTCATCAAAGCCATGGGCTTGTTGCGTTAGTAGCTTCTTTTATGAAATTTTGCAGCGACATCAAAAACATTCTTTACCAGAAGATTGGTTTGAAAAAAAGTACTTTCTCATTCCTATTTGCATTGGACATCACTGGAGTTTACTCTGTGCTTTGCCAGATGAACAATGTGTCGAAATTTATAATTCAATGTGTTCCTCCGAAAGTGAATTTGATTGTGCTCTGGTAAGTCAACCAATTATTGTTCATTGTTTTACTTGGTTATAATGCTTAATTTTCAAAGGATGAACACTACATCTTAAATATTTATTGTTTAAATTTGAGTGAGAAATGTTCATGTATTGTTGATCAGAAACGTATATGTGCAGCATGCGCTGTACAAGAAAATATGAAGCAATAAGTTTTAAAAAAAAAAAATATTGGCTTGATGCTTTTTCATTCAATTATTTTAAATTTATAATTTGCAATTACATCGTTTATTCAATAAGTTGTCTTGGCAGGAGACAGCAAAGATGTCTTTGCAATCTTTGTGTTAAGCTGACACATATCTGTCATGCATGGTGGGTGCTGGCTGGGTGCTTCACTCTGACCCTGTTTATTGCAGGACGTGTGGAGCTGGTAAGCCTATGACTGCCAATTTTTATAGTCCTTAATTTGACCCTGTGAGGGATTAAACCCAAGGCTACTGTTAGTCTAATATTCATTCCTGTGGTGTATCAGGTTGCAAATAGCTGATGTCAAGCAAAACGTTGCATTGATGGTAGGCTCCAGCTTGACTCCAAGGCTATTAGGTTACTTTACTACTTTTTGCAATCCTGCCAAAACAACAACATACTTGATCATTGGCAAGTAGTAGAGTATGTGATCTTGAAATTGTAGAATCTAGATTCGATTTTTTGGGGGTAAATCGAAGACTATATTTAGTATGCACTAGCTTCCTACTGGATGTTCATTGTTCAGCATTGAAAAGGACAGTGTTAAACCGGGTCCATGACAACTGACCCTGACAAACTGACCACATACCAAATGGTGTCGATTAGCTGAGAAGAGTGATCATAAGCATATTTTACTATCCACAGAGCCATCTTGTGCAAACCCTCACATTGTGACAAAGTCACTGTGACGAAATCAGTGATCAAATCATTGTGACAAAACTGTTGGCTCACGGTCACTTAGTTCACGGTCAGTTTGTCGTGGTCAGTTGACCTGGCTGACGTTAAACCACCACTTTGAATGGTGGACTTACTGTTGGATGTCTGGCAGAAGACTAAATGTTCATCAGAGGTGGAGTCCTCGAGGACGTCCTTGGCCTCGAGGACGTCCTCGAGGACACATTTTGAAGTCCTTGGCCTTGGCCTTGGCCTCGAAGGTCAAGTCCTTGGCCTTGGCCTTGGCCTCGAAGCCTCAAGTCCTCGAAAATCGGCCTGTCCTCGGCTCGAGGACAGCACTATTTTTTGGACGGTTGAAATTTCGTTGGAAAACGCCACAAACCTCGCAGAAAATTTGCGAACACCTTTTTTGTTTACCTCACTTAGAACATAGGCGTAGCCAAGGGGAGGGGGGCAGGGGGTCCGCCCCCTTCCCAATTGAAATTTCACCAATGACAAAATGTGACAAAAAAGCCTAATTTGTTTCAGTTTCTTTTTAGCATTTTTTGCTTACAACAGTATAACTAACAACAATATTGAAGACCAGGAGCTCAGGTTCCCTTCAATTCAATTTTTCCCAGCCAATTTAAACGTATAACCCGAAGAAAACAGAGAGTTTTTGTCCTAAAAGTTGCTATCTCAGGCCCACATCTAGCCTTTTTGTGAACGTAATGCATTAACCAGGGCTGGATTTACCATAATATGACGCAGTACCAGCAGTAGCGTAGCCATGGGGGAGGCGGGGACTATAGCCCCCCATTGGCCTGTCAACCAAAATACAGAATAAGGAAAATACCACGTTTTTAGCTCTTTTGAGACTGTTTTTTCGCTGGAATTGACTAAAAAGTTATTTAATGCATCATTTGAAACATATATTCAACGGGGGCTAATTGTCAAAAATTAAAGTTACAAATCAATGAAAACTTTGAAAAAATGCCCGAAAATTAACAATCAAATTTGATCGCTAATTTAAAAACGCCAAACCTGGGTTTTATCAACAAATATATCATCAACTCAGGAATATGGGGAGGGGGGCTATTCAGTGTTAGTTAATTACCAGTCACTTCTCTCAAATATCTTTCCATTAACCCTTCCCCCAATTATTTTTATAAAATATAGGCGAAATAGATTACTCCGAGTGAGTTTTATTGAATAATAGGATTTTTTGATTTACCAGCAGGTAAACAAGAGAACTGCAATGTTATCATCAGCCACTTCCCATATAGCCCATTAATGCAACTAGTTGAATCATGTTGGGTTGCCAATTTCTATGCCACGTTCTAAAAGCATTATTTTCTATTAAAATAGCTTTAAAATTAAGTTCATTTTGCAAAAAAATGCAAAATTTTCGAGCGCTGGGGGCTTCGCCCCCTAACCCCCATTGGCCTCTGGTGACTGGGGGCCCCGCCCCCAGACCCCCAAACCAGCCCCCACAGTGCGAATTTCTGGCTACGAGCCTGAGTATCAGTTAGTGGCCCCGAGCTAAAATCGTAAGACTTTTTTTGGTCTTCACCTATATTTGGCAGAAAGATGTTAAGAAAATCTCCAAAGCGCCAGGGGCCTAGCGCGATGTAAATCAGGCCCGACAATAACATGGGTAGTTGAAGTTAACTATCTATTTTACCATTTTTCAATAACAATTGAGTAATTCACCTCCAACCTCGCCGGTTTTTACGCACAAAATACTTTAAAAAAAATTAGCCATGGAAAATGCTGATTGAACGAATCATTGAACTTCAATTGAGGGAGCCTGGGCCTCCTGGCCGAACATATACTCCTATAACTGGTTACTGTCATGACAAAACAAAAATCTCTAAGGAAAATCCTCGAGTGGATTATTATTTACTGCTAAAATGTTGCAAGAGACAATGCACATTATAATTAAGACAACGCACTCTAGCTGGACCAGATCACTTACACTTAAAATTAACTCCAAAATATAAGATGTTAAACATGTTTTAAACTTAAATTGCAAGTAAAAGGAGTATTAAACAATTTGATTTTTTCAATTGGCTTTCGAATGTCAAAACCTAGTGCTTTTAAATGGCTTTGAACATTTGCGAAATGTGATTCAATGGCATTAAAATAGCTTTTTTTTTCAAAAAATTACAAAAAATCGTCCAATGGAAACATCCCGTTTGTGATACCTTTGAGTTACACTAGCTTTCTTAACACGTTTCCAAAGTTAAATATTTGCGTTTTTGAACTATTAGTTTAAGCCCTCTCCCTTTGCAAAATCCTGGTTACGTGCTAACGGGCAGCGATATCAGATCTTCGATCCTACGATATGTTTGTCCCACAAAAACTTGCTCTGGAAAATTTTTGATGACGTCATTTCATTCGATTTGTGGTTTAGGCTTATCCCAATAAATTCTGGGTACGCCAACGAATTGGAGATCGCCTGAAAAAAATTTTTGAAGACTTTTTTTTTTTTAGAACACTTGCGCCTGTGTCCTTGGTCCTTGGCCTTGGCCTCGAGCATTCCTGTCCTTGGCCTCGAGAGGTTCTGTCCTCGGAAGGGCTGTCCTTGGCCTTGGCCTTGGCCTCGGATTTTTTTTGTGTCCTTGGCCTTGGCCTTGGCCTCGAGCCTTGTGTCCTCGACTCCACCTCTGATGTTCATTTTGCTGTCTTCTGGCCTCTGCAACATGGTATGTAAAGATGCAGGTACAATTACAAGTAAGCAAAAAAAAAAGGCAAACTAATTTTTAATCAACAAAACAAAAACTTTAATGCTTTATTTTTATTTTTTTATTTGCATGTAATATAGCTTTTTCTTTTAACCAGAAAATCAAGGATTATTTGGAGACCAATTATAACCAAGAGCAGAAAACTGTTACAGAATGGACAGTAATCATACCTGAGGTAAGTGAGTTGTGATGCTTAGCTTTTATTTGGATATATCAGCATTTTATTTCTCGTGATGAATTTATGCAATGTTTCCCCCAAATAAAATCAACTTTTTGGCTCTTTCAGCTTTTGTCATTTGAAGCTACGTACAGTGATGCAGATTTTGCAAAAAATTGCAGGAATGTTTTGTGCAAGATGAAACTGGAAAAATGGCGCAATGATAGGAATTGGGTTTGGAGCATAGATCAGTTAAATCACAGCGCCTGAATGGGTTTTGCCCAGTGTTAAATATTGAATCTAACGACCTCTACAAAAAATAAATAAAACTAGTTCGCTATAACAAATAGTCTTTGAGAGTAACTAACTTGGAATGTCTTGTTTAAGATGTAATTTATATGTTTATTGCAGCTGATTGCTACTTAGTCTTTGGCTTTTAGCTAGCATTTGTGACCAGAAAGCTTGTGTCAAATTTGAAACACGGAAACAGTTTGTCAATTTATACCTTAATTGAAACAGGCAGAATTAATTTAATAGTTCACAGAGACATCACGTCAATGACAACACCTTAATGCTGTCTCCGTGTCTAAATGGGTAATCATTTCAACCCCTAGTGACGCAGGTGAGGCGTAGCCCCCAATCAAGTATGTTAATTAACGTTGCATTTTGTTTTTAGGGCGTCGCTCGGCAAACAAATGAATATGACTGTGGAGTTTATGTATGCATGTTTGCTAGAAAAATATTATACGATCTTTCCTCAGAATTTGATTCATCTCAAGTTCAAGCTTTTCGAAGTTGGCTTCGAAAGGAACTGTTAAAAAACCGCATTGAAAACTGACTTAGCAAATTGAGCTACTGCGTTATCATTGTTTTTCGAATTTGATGAAGATTTTTGTTTTTGAGATATTGCTTTAGTTGTTTCCATTACGTTTGTTCATTTTTTTTTATGATTTTTACTGTTATTCACATAATCTGTAAGTTAATGCTTTCACTTGACCTAAGGTATGATTGTACGGCACCGACTTAAAGCTCCAAATCTGTTTACACCATACTTGTAAGGTTTTAATGTTGCTTCCCAGGCAACACAGGAATTTAAGGTTTTGTTCAAGAAGTTCAATGTGAAGAATCCAATATCCCGAGGGGATTTCCGCAATTCCGCTTTGAGACTACTGAATAAGAAAACCAGGATCCGGAACTTGAACGAACTTTAATACAATTATTGTAACTCATCGAATGCACAATTGCAATGTTATGGTAATTGTAGGTTAGTTTGGCGTTAAATTCCCATAGCTACTTTCTATAATTAAATAAAACGATTAATTAGTAAATGCTAAAAACTATAGAATACCAGTAAACTAACACAAAGTATTGTCGAACGCTTACAAGCTATTCTTGCCGTCAACTAGAGCGTCTTTTCTGCTCGAACTTAGATTCGTTATGTTCTTTGTTCACATAAAAGCTACAAATTATCCTCCATTTACAATCGCGTTGACAGATGAGCGTGTCAAAACGCCGCCTTCATGTAGTTACTTTCCGAATACGGCATAGAAAAAAGGCTTCCCATAAAACGATCGATTTAGTAAATTCTCAGACAAGAATGACAATTGGGAAACCAGAATGCTGACATGTCATGCACAGAAAAATTAGAATGCGATTAGCTTACAGTCCCCTCAAAACTTTTCAAAGTTTTCAAAAAAAATTCTGCTAATCGCTTCCGCCGTGATGTTTTCAGACAAAAAAAAAAAAAAAATATTAATCCTACACCACACAAATCACATACACATAAGCACACAATATATACAGTTTCTTAGTATCCTAAGTATAGTTCGAATAAATTGTTCAATCGTCGCTCCCGCCACCGTCGATTAACGCGATTTTAGTGATGTCTCTATGACGTAGTTTGCCGTCACTCATCCGCGCAGTCACCGATCGAACATGTCCGTCATCTCCCGTTTTCACTTCCGTTATCACCCCGTACGGATATCGCAGAAATCTTGGGGGCTCCTCCTCACACAAAAGGATCAAATCACCAGCAACAAAGTCTCGCATCGGTCTCCTCCACTTCTGCCGCTCTTGCAGATTGGTTACGTAGAGCTTGAGCCATTTATCCCACCAGACACTTGCGATTCTCTGCGTATAGCGGTGGCCTCGTTTGAGTGCATCTGCGGGCGCAGTAATTGTTGGATACGAGCAGCCATCCTGTGGATCTAGTGAGCCAACCATAAGATCAATCGGACGCAATGGAGGTAGTCCGTCATCTGAAGGGGATTTCGTCAACGGTCGACAGTTGACAACGTATTCAGCCATTTTGCTAATTGTTAGGAACTCGTCCTCAGTTGGGTTTTTGACATTTGAGGGCTGTAAGCCATTGATAGCTTTCCGAATGGTTCGAATTTGCCTTTCATATACTCCGCCATGATGTGATGCTTCAGGCGGGCCAAACTGCCATTCTACTTCCCATTCGTCCATTTTGGATTCGATTGTTGTGGTTTGGAGATCTCGCAGAGCATCTCGAACTTCTTTCCGGATTAAGTTATTGGCCCCGGTGAAGTTGGTCCCATTGTCCGTCCTGATGAATTTTGTACGGAAGCCTGTGGAGCACAAAAATCTTTGGAAGACATTAATGAACGAGGTGGCGGAGAGATCGGAAGCGACTTCTATCCGTATAGAAGTGGTCACTAAGCATACAAAGATGCAAAGCCAGCGCTTCACCGTGCTCCTGCTAATGCTCACGCTGAACGGCCCAGCCAAATCCGATGACGCATACGCAAACACGCTACATCTAGGTTTTAACCTAGCACTAGGCAAAGGTGCCATTAGCTGTTGTCCCCGAGATTTTTGTACTAACAGACAACGCAGACAGTTACTGGTATAAAATCTAACCGTTTTAGCATTACCGACCGGCCACAAACCACAATCCTGCTGAAGAGCCCCAAACACTAAGTCTGGCCCCAGATGTCCTAAATCCGAATGTTTTTGTTTCACATACAAACCAGTCACCCAGTGTCTAAACGGTAAAATCAAAGGATGTCTAAAGTTGTGTGCCAGTTCCGAGTAAGCAACCCTTCCCCCAATCCTAAGTACTCCTGTCGAATCCAAAAACGGAACGTATTTTTTCAGCTGAAGTAGGTGAGGATCACGCTGCTTCGTCGGAATGTGATGCAAAGCTTCTTCAAAGGTAAGTCCGCCTTTCATTCTCTTGATTATTCCTCCCATTGTCTCTTCTTGCGCCAGCTTGATCAGCAAAATGCGAGCATTCTCTCTAAATTTGTGTTGTGAAATGTCAAAATCTTCAGAAGTAAGCGATCGTAGAGCAGCAAAACATTGCATTACCA
Source organism: Trididemnum nubilum (assembly GCA_963965965.1). Taxonomy (NCBI): domain Eukaryota; kingdom Metazoa; phylum Chordata; class Ascidiacea; order Aplousobranchia; family Didemnidae; genus Trididemnum; species Trididemnum nubilum. The sequence goes on from OZ014474.1 coordinate 10,981,204, forward strand.
ATGCGAGCTTCTTTTCAGCTTCGATGCGTGTAGAGCAACTAGACAAGAATCGCAGAATCCGGCTAGAATTTCCATCTATGCAAACGGAGTTGATCTTTGCGCACTGTGTAACGATTTCAGCCTCCAGGTCAGCGTGATTGACTGGTGGCTGCAAAGTCTTCATACCGACTTGCCAGGAATCCGTGTCTTGGCGAAGAAAGATCGGTCCTTGTGTCCACAAAGTGTATTCCTTTTCATCTTTTACCCGTATTCCTCTACATGCAACATCTGCCGGATTTTGGTTTGATGATATGTAGTCAGGAACCAGATTGTTGCTAGCAGTTAATATCTTATCGACTCGGTTTCTCACAAACTTTGCCAATTCTCGTTTATGGCATTGGCACCACTTGATCACTGTGGTTGAGTCAACCCACAAATAGATTCGTTCCACTGAAATCGTTAAGCTTGACCTGCTTGTTTGCAGAAGGTCAACGCCCATACATAAAGCCAACAGTTCTTTTCTTGCAATCGAAAATTTCTTAACTTGCGTAGAAGGAAAAATCCTGCATTTTCCAAGGACAAGCGCTGTGTCAATCATATGATCATTGATCTTCCGGAGGTAGACACAAGCTCCCATAGCTTCCTGCGTTGCATCACTGAATACGTGTAGCTCGTACACTCCGTCTTCAAGTGTAGAATAATGTCGTGGGATAGTAAGAGACGAGAGTTGGTTCATCTCCGATGCTAGCATGTTCCATTGTTCTTGCAGTTCTTCGGGTACAGGATCATCCCAGCTGCATGTTCTACTGACTATAAGAGAATAGCACAGTTTCATTTTCAGCATGAATGGGCACCACAAGCCTAAGGGATCAAAGTATGAGTTCAGTTGGCTCAACGCTTTCCTGCGGGTAAGATTGTCGTCTTTCTGCCGTGCAGCTTTTGCATTTTGCAGTTCCATCCTGTCATTTGCAGTATTCCAGACCATCCCCAGAGTTTTTTGCTCAGGCAATCCTTCTTGCGACGAGAAACTTATCTCTTTTAATGTCGGTGCTAAACGATCCTGTCCAATTGACTCGAGCACTTCAAGGCTATTGCTAGCAAACTTTGTAAGAGTAAACCCAGTTGTTGACAAAAGCTCCGTCACTTCATAAGCGACTCGCTTGGCATCTTCCACAGTAGGAAGGGACGTAATAAAGTCATCCACATAGAAGTCCTGTTCCACTCTTCGGACAGTGTCCTCTGATGCTCTTGAATAGTTTCGCTTAGCTGTGTACTTTACACAGTATCCGGCAATACTTGGAATAGAAATTAGACCATAAGGCATCACAGTAAACCTCCAGTGTTCTTCACCATTCTGTTTGTCCTTGGCGAAGGGCAAGAATCGAAGCATGTTTCTGTCCTTTGGATGCAGCCTAATTTGAAAAAACATATTCTTGATATCACCAATAACTGCATAAGCATGCTGCCGAAATCTGATCAAAATTCCAATCAATGACTCCAAGAACATCGGTCCACGATACAGCATGCTGTTGAGGCTAATTCCATTTACCGGCAGAGCTCCGTTGTACACAACTCTGAATTTTGCTTGCGATGTAGCAAAGTGAGTAATATAATGAACGGCTTTTTCTTCAAAACTCCATTTCTCTTCGTCTTCCACCTTTTCAGCTTGTTCTTCTCTCTTCATGGCTTCAAAGGTTTCTTCATATTTTTGGGCCCTTTCGGGTTGTTTCGACAAGCGTTTGCTTTGACTCGCCAGTCTACACTTAGCAGCTTGAAAACTCTCAGGCACTGACACAGGAAAGCCTTCTTTCCATGGTAGCGGCATTTGCAGTCTTCTTTGACCTGTTGAATCCTTGATTTCTTCTACGTTCGCCTCATAGAAAGCCAAAATCCTTTCATCATCCTTGCTCATAACCATTTCGCCATGGTTTGGCTCTAGAACAAGTTGATCTTTGTAGTAACGGTGCAAGTCATGTTCCAGAAGTGGCAACAGCTCCAAACATTCTTCATTAGATATGTTGTGCTCAGCGGACACAATATCCATAACCTGCTCAAGATAGTTGGTCCGCCTTGTTGTTGTCACTGCCGAGATGCAATGCTCATTCTTTACATCATCACTCCGCACTCCCCAAAGGATACTTCCCAATGGATGAGTCCCAATTAGAAGTTCAGAAGAGTCACTTTCCTGCCACACACAAGTTTCCAACACACGAAATTTTCTCAAATCCTGTGCTCCAAATATCATGTCCACCCTGCGCTCATCTTGCACGACATGACTGTGGTGTTGTTGAAGTCCGTACATACCTAGCAGTTCATCACTTGGTATGCAGTCACTATATGGCAGCTTTGCATCAATAAATGGAACGTCATGCAATTCCACTACACCTGTGCTCCCCGACTTTAAACACAGTGTCCTATTCATGCACAAATGATCTTCAGGAGTTTGCTCCAAAAACTTGATGCTGATCGAAGCTCGAGGGTCCCATTCAAACAACCTCTCGGCTAATTCCCGATTACATATAGTGGTGTCTGCGCCAGTGTCTACAAGAGCATAAAACGGCACTTCTACCTTTTCAGAACCCTGTGTTTTTATAGCAGTTAATCGCATAAGAGGCACAGAGGCAAAATATTCTTTTTCCAACGACTGCGTTCGCCCACTGTCTCTGGCTATGTTAACACGACGAACTTTCTTCGTGCCTGAATTGCTGTTCTTTTCCAAATCTTCTTTTTCGTTTGGTGACGTTGTCGACTCCTTCTTCCTCTCCAAATGAAGAAGATCGGAATGACTTCCTTGGCATTTGCTACAAAGCTTTCCAGTCGGACAATTCCTAGCCAAATGCTTTCCGAGACAAAGATAACACAGCCCTTTGGTTTTGACGAGGTCCCGCCTTTTCTCAACATCCATTCCTAATAATTGCTTGCAGTCCGTAGTCACATGGCCGCTGGTACAGTGTATTGCGCACTCCTCCTTCGCGGTGATACGACTCCTGCTGTCGTCACTTCTTTCCTTTCCGACAGGTCGTGACTTGGCAGATTGCAGATTATTTGTCCTTGCCTGAAAACCGCGCTTTCCAGGATTATCTTTCGATTTTGATGGGCCACTCCTCTCGTCGCCAATAATGGTAGAAATATCATACAAGTTGTGCTCCTTGAATTTCAGATTATCTAGTTTTTCATCCAAGAATTCCAATACCATGTCGAATTTCCATTTCCGAAAATCTTTGTTTTCATGAGCAAATTCAGCGTACAAATCAGCATTAAAGCAATCTACGATTCGAAATAGCAACTTGGGTCTTGAAAGCTCCTCCAGCATATTAATGGACCCAGCAATACTTCTGAGATTGCGAAGTTTCGTCCGATAAGCCTGCATCGATGCTACCTTGCTAGCAAGTGATCCTTTTGCCCACTTCACGTCTTGAATTGCAGTCTCAATTAATCCTCTTGGGTCTCCGTAGAGGTCCTCTAAGATTTCCCAAATCCGGTTTAAGGCTTCCTGCGGGTTCCTCATAACCCAAACTCCTTTTATGTGCTCGTACACGTTATCGGAGACAGAATCGGCCACTCTTTTAAGCAGAAGATATGGATCAGACTCCCACAGCAAATGGTAATCTCTCAAGAGCTGCTGCCTAAACATTGGGTAGTCTGACTTCTTTCCGGAAAAACGCCGATTTGATTCCTTTCCTGGGGCTTCGAACATAGGAGTAAATCTGTAGGTAGAAAACCTGCTTGCATGAGTCAAGTTCTCTCCAGTCTTTGATCGAAATTCGTTGTATGGTCCCCTCGATGGCATCCACGAAAAATCTGGTTTCTCTTTCCAACTAGGCAATCCACTCACAGTGTAGTCTCTTGTGGAGTACCTTCCCGAGTGTCCAAATTCTTTAGGATCATCGCATTGGGCCCCTAGCCAAGTAGAGTGGTAGCAAGATTGATCCAGAGATGCGTAGGGCTTTGTCGGTTCCTTAGAAATAAATTCTGGGGCACCAAAACGCAGCTGAGTCTTTTGTGGTGAGTTCCGATCCACTCCAGACGCTTCTTGCGTTCTTTCTTCCGATTGACTTCCGTTCGCATTGGCTGTCTCTTTCTGATCTCCAATCCTACAGCTAGCTTTGCAATTCCCCATCCCTAATCCTTGACCGCCGTCCTTGGAATCCAATCCATTCCTATCCATTCCAGATGGCGTCGATGTCGCTATTGCTGGAGTTTCTTTGTTAACAGATAAGCTTAGTGTCGCAGCATCGGGAAACATCGCAGCTTCAGCCAATTGCTTGTATTGGGCAATTTCCTTTTCCATGCGATTTTTCTGCTTCAAAAACTCCCCTTTTTCTTTTAAATAGAACTCTCTCTCTTCTTGGGTCTTGTTCCAAAGAAGTTCTTTTTCATCTTCTATATGCTTCTGTTCCTCCTTGGCACGTTTTCTTTCTTCTTCCGCTCGTTCCCGTTTCTGCTGCTCTAATTGCGTTGCCACTGTCATATCCACAATTTTTTCGCTCAATTTTGACATCTCTTCGTCATGTTGCTTCATCATGCTGTGAATGAACTTATGGGATTCGTCGGAGAACCGCGAAGCAGCGGATTTTGATGTGCAGGAAGAGGAAGAAGATGCCATGCTTCTTTCCCACGGAGAACGCAAGGCTCTCTCATAGTATTTTTCGATTTTGTCCTTTAACGAAGGATTGTAGAGGCCCAAAAGCTTCTGAACTCTTGGAAGCGCTGGAACGGAAATGGCTTGCTTTTCCTTATGCTTCGCATCGTCAATCCAAGAGTACACAGCGTCAAGATAAGTCGATAGAGCGTTCATAATATACTCGTACACAGCCTCGATAACCTTTTGGTTATTCTCTTCATTGTTATTGGCGTAGTCACGCAGAGTGTCTACCATGACTTTCAGCTCGCGCCAATATTTAATCAGGCTTCGATGATTGGAAAAGTGAGAGGAATTTTTTGACAAAACCCACGGCTGTCTAATTTCATCGAGAGCCTCGTCAATCTCATCCGAGTCCGAATCTAAGTTTGATTTGTGAGTCTCTTCCGCGTTGCTGTCTTCCTGACTTCCATCTTCTAAGCTTGGTCTTTCTTCTTCGACTCTAACAGTACTTTCACTTGCCATTGCCAAAAAATTAAAGGCCCCAAACAGTAGAATGCGCTCACAAAAAAATCAAAAAATCCCGAAAAAATCCACTGAGACCGCCCAAGGCTTACCAAAATCCAGCACAATGCACGTACAAACTCCTAATAGCTACTACCCGAAAATTCTTGCTCCTGGGCCAGTAGTTACTACAACCCAACCAAAGGCCGAAAGAGTACAATAACTGTCTGGTTAAACAGAAGACTATCACCCACGAAACACCCGTTAAGTAACAATTAATGGCTCCTTTGCCAGTTAAAAAGTTAGCGTATGCAGCACCGAACCTAGCCGCGCCAAACAGCAGAACACCATGCAAAAAACACGAAAAAGCACTGACCTGCAATCCCTGAGAACCCAGTGTTCCACTTCCGTAGACAGGCAGCGAATTTCGTAATCCGTAATCTGGTTAAATCCAAAGGTGTTCTTCGGTTAAATCCGTAGACTTCCGAGTAAGTCCAATAACTGAGTAAGGGTGTTCTTCCGTAAACAAAGAGCAAGACTTCCGTCGCGTCCGAGTTTAAGCGTGCCCAATAGTCCGTTCTTGTTCCCAGCACCAAGAGCCAGGAATTTAATGTAAGGTTTTAATGTTGCTTCCCAGGCAACACAGGAATTTAAGGTTTTGTTCAAGAAGTTCAATGTGAAGAATCCAATATCCCGAGGGGATTTCCGCAATTCCGCTTTGAGACTACTGAATAAGAAAACCAGGATCCGGAACTTGAACGAACTTTAATACAATTATTGTAACTCATCGAATGCACAATTGCAATGTTATGGTAATTGTAGGTTAGTTTGGCGTTAAATTCCCATAGCTACTTTCTATAATTAAATAAAACGATTAATTAGTAAATGCTAAAAACTATAGAATACCAGTAAACTAACACAAAGTATTGTCGAACGCTTACAAGCTATTCTTGCCGTCAACTAGAGCGTCTTTTCTGCTCGAACTTAGATTCGTTATGTTCTTTGTTCACATAAAAGCTACAAATTATCCTCCATTTACAATCGCGTTGACAGATGAGCGTGTCAAAACGCCGCCTTCATGTAGTTACTTTCCGAATACGGCATAGAAAAAAGGCTTCCCATAAAACGATCGATTTAGTAAATTCTCAGACAAGAATGACAATTGGGAAACCAGAATGCTGACATGTCATGCACAGAAAAATTAGAATGCGATTAGCTTACAATACTTGATAAGCAATAATCAATGCATTACCCTTCAACGGTTGCACAAGGTTCCTAGGTAGGGTGGCTGTGGTATTCTGATTAAGCTTAAGTGGGAAAAGCAGCTTTATACTATTGCTACTACATCTTTTATGCAAAGTGAAGGATTTGTAGCGTAAGGAAAAAACGTTTTGGTGAGGAAAGATATCGTTAATGTTTTGAATGTGACCCGCACTTCGCTAACAGGCTCTCTTCTATATGCATTTTTGTTTGGTCACAGCTTGTTGAAGCAAGAGTTCACATTGACTAATGATTATGTCTAGTTATATCAACAAAAAAACTCGCTTGTTTGATTCCTTGTCATGAGACTTGATTCTGCTACAGAGCCACAACATACCGGATAATGGTTTTCACAGCTTACAAACAGTCAAATATTTTTGTGTTACCTAGGTGGAAATGATGCAAATGTCTGGCTAAAATCAGCGGGTTTTGTTTGAACACTACTTGAAATTGCAACACCATAGTGCCCCGATATTTACCAAAGAGAGATGTAGCAGTGCCCCGATATTTACCAAAGAGTGATGTAGCAGTGGCCATTTACTACCAGGTACTCCAATGCATCTCTTAAATTGTACTTGCTCCATGCTTTCATCCGCAAGAAGGAGCTGGGCAAGTCTAACCAAGCAATATTTTTTTAATACAAAATGAAGAAAAGGAGTGGTTTAACTGGTTAAACCATGCAAAGTTGCAAGGTAACTCCCAAGATCAAATTAATGCCTCTTATTAGGTGTGTTTGCATTTTCTTTGTGGTGTAATTTGTTGTTTGCAGCTGTTTTGTTGAATAGTTTATCAAAATATTTTAAATATTGTTACGTGATATTTTCTACCAATTTTTTGCTTTGTGAGTTTAAATATTTACAAGAATACGACTAGGTTGAACTGCAGGTAAATTTGATGGGGTTTCTAAAATCAGTGCAATACCTTTGGATTATGTTTGCTTTAACTTTTTTCAAAGCCTCTTCAATTCATCCCAAACATTGATACTCTGTCGTCAGGAATGCATCCCTCAAGGCGCTTTTGTGTCCGGTTAACTCGTTTACGCATTGGTGTCGAACGTTTCCGTTCTTCCCTAAACAACTGGGGTATAGCAACAACAGCAGCAGTTGAATGCGGCGCTGAGAACCAAACGGTAGACCACACAACAACATACTTTCGGCTTTACTGTCCATCTAATGGTACAAATGGACTGATTCGATAGGATTATGCACAACTAGCTGGCTTCACGAAACCTGCCCAGACATTTTATGAGCGCTCAAACTGACCGAACGAGCTCCTTGTTTTTTTTTGATCTAACTGTTTCCTATTATTTTACTTCAAATTCTTCCTCGATTCGTCGTATCCTTGACTTTAGCTCAATATTGACGATTTTACTGGGCAACACTAAGGTGATTTATCGTCTGTGCCATCGCTCCGCATCGCTGATTACTGCCTCAGTTGTTCCATAAGGTTGATTTTACGCCAGTGTTCCTACTACGGCTCTACATTTCTGAATGCTGCGTTCGGAAATTACGGACTCAACGCAATTGTAATCATATCGTGCTACGTTAATTTTAGAAACCCCTAATTATTTTGCATGCCGTCCTCCGTGTATGTGATGCTATTATTTAAAAGGTACTGTCTCGTGAGTTGTCAATCGGACCTGAATTGCTCTCGATTAAGGAAACTTGTGTTTCGATTCGGACTTGCTATGTAGTTGTTGTTGTAGCGCATATTTTTCCTCCTGTCACCGGACAGCGTCAGACGCTAACTTGTTGGACGATCCGCACACTTTTCATTACCAGGACTACTTTGTGATTGGAGGAATCCGCACCTGCTTAGGAGTTTCCGATGATCTAATGTTCCTGTGGATTTCTTCGAAATCTTGTCCTCTGAATTTGCTGCTTGTTCGAAGCCACCAAGCAGAGATAATCATCGTAAAGCGTCTTATCCAAGGACGCAACAACGTGACTAGGGTGCGGGTTGGACCCAGATCATTCGATCAGGGTCGTCGTGAAAATGACGCCTTTACCCATTCGGCCACGCTGCCGATATAATGTTCCTCTAAGTAAGTTTTGGGTTAAAAGTGTGCATACTAAATTTCATGTTTTTTATTAAGGCGTTTACTTGTTTTAAAACATGACTTAGTCTTCTATCTGTACCAGAAAATAGCTCCGTTTTCAAATCATCTTCCGGGTTAGGGCTCAAATTTTTTAGGGATCGTTGTCGAGTTATAACGTGATTAGGTTGGTTAGGAAGGTCGTCTAAACCTAGACCTTATCACTAAAGAACTCAAAGTTTGCTGTTCGCAACGACTACAGTCTCTACAACTTTAGAAAATTTGCCTTTTTTATCTCTTCGGAGGAAATTTTTGATGCTATTTGATTACCGCAAAAGCAAACGTATTAGACTAGCGTTTTAAGGGGAAAAAATCCTGAAAATATTTTGAGTTAAAATTATTTCTACTTATTGCTGGGTGCTGCTTGTGTTGTAAACTTTGTTGACCTTGTCAGTTATTTCTTGGTGAAAAGTGTCGTTTTCTGTTGCGCTATTGCTTGCTATTCTCTCGCTATTTTCATTTGTATAAGGGATCTATTTTGGGTGTGTAATTTTTGGTGAAACTGTGAAGAGTTCTGTTATGTTTTCGAAATTTTGCTGCTTGTCTTTAGTGTTACTGATACATGGGTATGAATTCTAAACGTACCAGCTCAGTGCACTCTTCTTGGTTTATGTATATTAGTTTTTTGTAAGGCTGACCACTGCGACGGGAGACTGCTTAACTCCAATAGAAAACAAACGTGCCATTCCAAGGATGCAACGAAGCATAGCCAGTTGGAGAATCGAACTAGATGCCAGAATTGCCTTTCGATTACCGACCTGACGCTTTGTAACCCGCTTTTGTTCTCTACTAAACCGTGACGAGTCCCAAGAATTATGGTTACTCAATCTTTTCGTAGTTTGATGCATCTCTTCTTAACTTAAAATATCTTGTATAATGTATATTGTTACCGCTAGCTTACATTTACTAGACTTTACTCCATAGTGCGCTATTGATCTATACTGCTTTGCTTTAAAAGGGCTTTTAACTGGTTTTTCACTGTTGACCGAAATGTCGGGAAAAGCATTCTCACCAAATTTGGACTTTCTACGTGTTCCCATTTTCAAGATAATGCAGTTCAAAGTTAACCATTTTCCCCTTACTCCAGCGTTGCCATTTTGCCAGTATTATGACAAAAGGTTAACTTTGGGAAAGTTGGCTTGAATTTACTTGAAAAGCAGCTAATTTGAAATTCTGACCCTTTACTTTGTTTTGACTACAACACTGCCAAAAATACTTAATGAAAGTTACAAACATGCACAAACTTTTTGAAATTTTTTCTGTAGTTGGCAACCCTGGAAAAATTTGTTAGTGGAAAAAAGCTTTTCCAAGGGGAAATCGAAATCGTTATATCTTAGGAACGGAAGGTCGTTGAAAGCTCAAATTTGGTGAAGTTAATTTCCATATTTGTCGTAAATTTTTGAGAGAAAACCGAGCAAAAAAAATTTCGACCTGAATGTCCTTTCAACATTCGAAAATTGTGTCTATTTCGCTACCATTTTCAGGAGATAAATGACACCCACAGAAAATATTACTGACGCTTACCATCCAAAAGTAATAACCGATTGAAAATATATATAATTACCAATTGAAAAGTCGACATGGAGCTGTGAAATGACCAGAGGTCTTCGAGTCTAACAGTTCTATAAGTTATGTATAAATGATTTTTTGTTTTTCAGAACTATTGTTAATTTAAGCTTTCCTTACAGTGATAGATGTAACTGATGTTCGACCACTAATAGTTGATTGTAACAATGTCCATTAAACTGCATTATGACCCTACGTCGGAAAAACGAGTGATTGCTGAATTTTGTAATGGAATTCCTAAAAATGGCACAGAATTTGTGTGTAAAGCTTATCAAGAAAAACGGCAGAATGACCCCAAGTTTAAAGGGAGAAAGGTGCTTTTGGTAAAAGGGCAATATGTGGATTATGTCGGAGATAATTTCACGTTTCGTCAGTCTCATCCGTATGCACCGAAATATGCATTGGCTAAAATCAACAGAAAAACTGGGACTGCTGAAGTGTTCGAAACTGACTTTTACAAACTTCGTCCAATTGTAAAAACAGTTGTCAACAAAAAGACATCTCAAGAAACCAATGAAGAAGAATTGGATTTCGCGAAGAAAGATGAAAAATTGGCTTCAGTTTTTGGCACTGCTCAGTTAAAAGCTTCGAAGTTGTCTATTCACCGATCAAACTTGTCAGAAAACACAGTTACTGAAGATGTGGACGCTATTGTCAAAAACGACGATTTCAAGGTTGTTGTTGATGATTTTTCGTACTCGTCCAAATTACTGGAATATAACCAAACCGCAGAATCTGTTGACGAGGTTTACCCTCTATTTGATCTCATTCCTATGGCCGTTTTTAATTCTGTGACCGAGAGCGCACAAAATTTCTTTAATCCAGCTAAAGATGACTTCACCAAGTGGAAACAAACCAACGGCAAAAATCTCGGCCGGTATGTTATTGAACATGTGCAAAATCCAGGCGATCTGATTTTAGTTGATGGCGAATTATGCCAAAAGTATTTTAACTGCTTGCAATTTATTATTTGCTTGGTTAAAATTGCCACCAATCGCCAAAAAATTTTTTCTGCCAGATCTAAAGTGTTTTTAGAAATGAAAAAAGAAGTCAAAAATTTTTTCATCTCCAGCTATTTTGTTACACCTGGAAAAACCTTGGTTATGCCAGAACGGTTAAAAGATAAAGTGATTGCAACTGCTATTGTTTTGGCGTGGCATCTAGATTCTTACAGCGTTGACAGCGAGCAATTTAGGGAAGCATTTGACGTCACAAACTCCAGATTTACGCAGATTGTGAGAGCCCTTGGAGGTGATGTCAAAAATGGGCGTGCCAAACTTTCAATTCCTCTTAAATTTCCGCGAGAATTCAAAGCTCAAAAGCGAATTTCGAAACTGCTTAAATCATAGGTTTGTTTTTTGCTCTTAAGAGCTGGTTTACACAAAAATGCAGTAAATCACATTTCAGTGGGCTTGTTAATTTTTTGATCACTGCTCTGTGAATTCTGTGTATAAATTAACAAGCTTCGCTTGAAATCGTTTCATTCCGTTCTTGAGTAAAGGTGCGTTTACACTGCACGCGAAGCGAAGGTTGGCAACCTTCGCGAGTAGTCGCTCACGTCCAGTAGCGTAGCCATGGGGGACGGGGGGCTCGAGCCCCCCATTGGCCTGTAAAGTATGCAAAATCGCTCGTTTTTGGTGCATTTGAGGCCGATTTTTGCTGAAAAAATGAAAACACCCCCCCCCCCCCAAAGGAATTTGGGTGCCGAAGTTGTGAAGTAGATGCCGTGATTCGGCTTGGAAAACCGTTTGAATTTGCGATTTTGGCCGAAGAATCCGTCTCAAATTCGGTGAAGACCTTTTTTTTTGGAGATCACCTGTTTTTGGGCTGAAAAGCCGACCCAATCTGATCAAAGACCTGCGTCAAGATCGTTTCATGCTTTTTCCACAATCCAAAACAGCCCCCCCCCCCGATTCCAAATTTCTGGCTACGCGCCTGCTCACGTCACTTGCTTATAATAAACCAACCATTCATCAACAACTTTGTCTAAGTGAATGAAGTTAAGCAGGCGCTTGCGAAGTTCGCGACTGGTTGCAACTGTTTGCAGTTATCGATGACATCACATTTTAGTTGCTTCGCATCCTGTGTAAATGGACCTTAAACCATCTGTAATATTGGTACCTGGGATGCGAAATTAAAGTTTTTCCGAATGTAAACCGAAAAAGTTTTTGAAAAATCAAGTTTCACAGAAAATTCTCAATATTTCAACTGGCAGATAACTTCGAAAGCTCAATGCTTAAAAATTTGCCGAAGAAATTTAAGAGCGGAACTTGGATATGTCAAAGTGACCTGAGCCAGCTAAAAATAAGCAAGTTCGCATTTTGGTTTATGGTGCTGCTGGTGCATAAAATTTGCATCTTGTTTTTGCCTTGAAAAATAATTATCGCAATAAAGTTGGGATGATCTGGCAACTGTGGTGTTTTTTCATGCTTGAATCAGGCATTCAGTGACAGAGCAAGTCAAATCGAAATAGCCTTACACAAGGCCAAACAGATGGCCTCAGGGGTACTACAATTAGGCAAGTTTTGCCCATCCAACTGATTTTGTGGCTCGCGAGAGCATTCTCGTGTTTCGAAGTCGACTGACTTCATCATCAGTGTGAAGAGGAGTCGACACAATGCGAAAAATTTTGATCTCTGAATTAGGCTAACTCAACTGGTAATTTTGAATAACTACCGGTATAGGCTATCGCCTTCTCTTTTAGCTGTTAAAAAGCAAAGCTTAACTTTTTCCACGTACTGACCTCAACTCGAGTAATGAATTGTATTTCATTAATTTAATTTTTTTTTAAATTGTTGATAAATTTTGGCGTAAAAAAAAGTCCGCTGATACCTAATCATAGATTTTGCAAAAGTTTGAGATTATTTGCGAGTTATGTCCCAAATGCTCGCCCAATAAGATTTTGCCAAAGGAGTCTTGAAAGAAAGACTACAGTAGAATGAAAGCTTAAAACTTTACTGCATCGAAAGATGTGTCCAGCAGGCTGCGTGTTTATGCAAACTATATCATAGGCGGAGGTGGGATATGGGCAAAGACAGGCCCGGCGCCACGGGGGGGCATTTTGGGGCCGTGCCTCCCCAAGCGAGAATAGTGTTTTCCCTAGCGAGAGTTGTGCCCCGAAAGAAAGTAAAAGGCCCGGTGCCACTTGAGTGCATTTTGGGGCTTGTGCCGTGGCCTGTGCCATCCAAGCGTGAGTGAAATTTCGTTCCAGGATGAAAACACCACTGAACGCTAAGACTGAGCCCAAGATTTCACGCTGAGGACCTTTTTTTTTCGGTCTTCGCCCCTGATTTTGTGGTCAAAAAGCGATATTTGCTCCATCAGATCACACGAGCGAGACTTGTGCCCCGAAAGAAGGTAAACTGCTAGGACGAAGACTTTTTTTGGTCTTCTCTCCCGAAAACGAAGATCAAATTTATCTGAGCCCCCCCAATTTTTTTTCTGCCCCTTTAGTTCTCTGGTGCCGGGCATGGGCAAAGAGTTACAACTTATCAACAAACAATTGCGCTTACAACTACAATGAATCTGCATCCCCTTGAGTAAATATTAGCTGGTAGAAAAATGCAATTTGCTGCTGCAGCAGACAAAGCAGCGCCAAGCAAAAAGTAATTTTTTCATATTGCTTTACTTTGTAATTAGTATAACGTAACAATACATATTTGGGTTAGCTTCTTTTATCTAACACAAAGGTGAGGTATTGTAAACCTTCACGAGCTACCACCGTTACGCCTAACCAGGCAAACTAATTGCAATAACTACTTCCATTGAGCATTATGAATATGCGAAACATCGCTGACCAAGCAACCAACACCACTTCAGATTTCAGCGTCATTCCGACGAGAGGATGCCTTTTTCAAGGCCGGCGATGAATATTGTATCTGCAGATGTTGAAGGTCTCTTTAACTCCAACGAACAACTTCTTGCTACCACATCTGCAAAAATCAAAACTGTGACGTTATGTGCTTGCTAGAAACTCATCGCGGAACAACCAACAAGCGCCCTATAGTTCATGGCTTGATACTAGCAGTTGAGCACCCACATTTAAAAAATTAAAATATGGAAGTGCCCTTTTTGTGAAAACTGGTACCATCATTGATCATCTGTGACTGATGATGGCGATGTCAAAGTTTTGGAACTCGAACTGAAAGGAGTAACTATTACCTCAGTTTACAACCGCCGATTGGTGCATTTCGTACGCACACGCTGCGAACTTGCTTACTACAAGTAGTTTTGAGGGACTTCAATAGCCACAGCATAAATTGAGGGTGAAATGAATCCAATTTGAATGGAGATGCAGATGAAGCCTGGGCAGAGGCAAGCCAACTCAGTCTCGTGCACAATGCAGCTTCCAAAATTTTTTTACAGCGGACGTTGGAAACGTGGATACAATCCCGATATTGCTTTTGCGAGTCACAGCATTGTTTCACTCAACAAAAAACTGGTTCTCGAACCTCTTCCAAGAAGCCAACATCGCCCTGATGGAATTACCGTAAATTCGGCAGTATCCATTGCATCAATACCGAATCGTCGTCGCTTTAACCTAACGAAAGCGAACTGGAAAGAAGTCTCGGATGAACTTCAACATCTTTTGCAAGAGCTTGAACCAACACCGGACAACTCTTGCGGCCAGTTCTCGGAAATCGTCAGAAGAACCTCGCGACGAAATATTCTCAGAGGATGTTACACAAATTACATTTCAGGCCTAACACTAACTGCTCGAAAATGTTTTTCACGTACAAACATCTGTACGACGCGATCCTTTTAGTCCTAAAACTCAAGAAATCGTGAATTATTAATTTTTGCAAGTTTCTTGTTATATTCAAGACAATTAATCAAAAAGAACAACATCGGCAAAAGTTCGAGATTTGAAAATCATGGCATGTAGAATCTACATGGAATCATTTTATAAAATCTTTGCTCATTCACTGTCATTGTTAACTTATGCTAAAATTTAAAAACACTGTGGACGTGTTTTATGAACACGCTATATGATAATCTACTGTATCTACAGGGTGGGCCAAAAGTTACACATCATAGCCAGGCGCGTCGCCAGCGGGGGCAGGGGGGCAATGCCCCCTCGATTTTCGTTTTTGCCCCCCCTCGATTTTTTTCTTGCTCCCCCACGGTATTTTTTTGAGTTGGTGTTTTTGGGCGGAAAAAACGTTGAAATTTCTGATTTTGGCCAGAAAAAGCCTTCGGATTTTGGCGAAGACCTTTTTTATTTTTATGGAGATCACCTGCTTTTTGGATTTCAGCGAAAGCCTTCGGATTTCAGCGAAAAACCTTCTGATTTTCAGATTTCAGGATCGGATTTCAGCGATAACCTTTGCCCCCCTGATTTTAATTCCCCCCCCCCCCGATCTCGCAAAGCTGGCGACGCCCCTGATCATAGCTGTTTCTAGGCTGGCCATATTTTTGAGATAAAAGAACGGGACAGCCGTAGAATACCAAAGTTTTTCTCAAAACAGCTTGCGAAATATGAGGTAAATGCCAGGGTGAAAAAGGTCTTCACTTTGAGAACCCACAAATTTCTGCGGATTCCTTAAGATTCGTAATTTCGTATGTTACAAAAGTTTGTATGTAGCGGGTTTTGAGGTGAAGACCAAAAAGAAAAAAAGGTTTTCACTTCGAGAACCCACAAATTTCCGTGGGTTTGGTCAGTCAGATGTTACGTTCAATACTCCAATATAATGTGGTTATCGTTAAGTGGGACATGTTAGCTGGTTGAAAGATTAAAAAACTTAACCGGGACATTTCGACCGACTGGCCGGGACATGGCCTTAAAACCGGGATTGTCCTGGGTAAACCGGGACGTATGGTAAGTCCAGCTATTTCAGTATATTCTGCGATAATCTTTTGTCGATTAATTAATCAAAATTATTGTGGATTTTTTGAATTTAAGGTATTTCACAACTTGCGAAGGCAGGCATAGAAGTCTGATAAACATCACGTCACTAAACCACAAAAAATTATTGCAGATAACCCATTTAGATGATTTGGGTTTCTACTGGGACGAAATTGATCATCGCATTGAAAAACATTTTGATTCTGTATTGACACCGCAAAATATAAGCTATTACAATACCCTGCGGTAATGTTTATTACGTACATGGTGTGTGATTTTTGGCTAACTGTTGAATTTAGCAATTGAAACGTTTAGTAGTCATAAGACGCATTTTTGAAAAATTTGTATCTCTGATTGCTTTTTTCATGATTTACTTTTAATAGAGTAAGCATCTATGCCAGTATGCGGTAAAAGGCAGACACCAAACAACGAAACTGAAACTATCATGAACTGCTATGCGTCAAACTGGAACCGATACATATGCGCAAACGAGAAAAAAGGCATTGCTGCAGTCACTGTGGTGGTCTGTAGAGATGGCGCGGATAACAAAAAATGCATCCGAATGCTGTCCTGCGTCCGCAAACCTTGTCCACATGCTGCACCGCACCGCTGGCAAACACATTTTAGTTCATGCTACACCGCATCGCAAATTAGCTACACTTTTAAATATCCACCAACATCACAAAAAAATTAGCTCTGTAGCTTACGACATACAAAAAAATTAATTTGGGGGGTACCGGTATCATTTTGGACAGTTTTCAGAGGGGTGGCCCTCTCAAGCCATGTCAAACTTTTTTTTTAAACACCTGCTGATAAATAGAAAAAAACTAATGCTCTAGGTTGAGCCAATTAAAAATTGATTTTTGGGGGCCCCTGGGGGGTGATGGTACCCCCAAAGTATGTCAAAACATTTGTCGCTTAAAGATCTACTGATATCAAAAAAAAACTATCACCCAAGCTTGAGCAATCAAAAAAATTAATTTTAGGGGCCCCATATTGGGGGGTTTCTGGAGGAGTGGCCCCAAAAAATTTAGGGAGACAAAAATGCGTTTGCAGCTAAACAACTTTACACAAAAATTAGATTTCGATGTGTTGTGGTTTAGGAAAAGAAGAGCGCACAAGATTTAGAAAGCAAAAACAAAAAAGAAAAAAAAAACTCATCGTGGCCAAAAGTGAGTTAGTAGGGATGAAAGGGAATCTTAAGACGTATAATAACCTTGTGAAATAATTTTTGCCGTATTTAAGCCGTTTTTCAATAAGACCACATTTTACACCAACTTTCGAGGTGGTTTTTGGGTCCAAAAACCGAAGTCACGTGACTCATTGCCTCGAAATTTGGCACAAATATTTAACTTATTAACCTCAAACTGCTGTTAAAATTTCATACAGCTAGACCAAACCGTTCTCGAGTTATAAGTATAAGTCTGAAACTTCGCACTTGTTAACTTGAAAAATGGCCGAGTAAAAACAAAGGAACACGTGACGCGAGGTCAGTCCTTCTAATTACACTGGTTTTATATCTGCCTTGTGTGTCTTTTCTATCAGTTTTTCTGAACCGTGTTTTGGCATTAAAAAACAATCTACCTGTCTATCTGATGATTCATGAAACTACTGTACTAATCCTGAACCAAAAGCCCAAATACTGGAATATCACGTTCTCTGCATGCTGTCACAAACTACTACACTCATATTTAATTGTCTAACTTGATTAGAATAACTTTGCTTCCTTTATATGGGTATGATATACCGGCAAGTCTATAATATATATGGGGATTCAATATTGGGTAAACTACCGGTAGCTTACTTATTATCCGTGAACCTGGAACCCAGGGGCGTTGCCATCTTCGCGAGATCGGGGGGGCAAAGGTTTTCGCCGAATTTTTCTGGCCGAAATCACAGGTGATCTCCAAAAAAAAAGGTCTTCGCCGAAATCCGAAGGCTTTTTCTGACCGAAATCGCAAATTTTCCGACCAAAAGCGGGTGATCTCCAACAAAAAAAAAAGGTCTTCGCCGATTCTGAAGACTTTTTCTGGCCCAAATCGCAAATTCTAACGTTTTTTCCGCCCAATAACAGCAACTTCTTCCTTCCAAAAAAATTCCGTGGGGGGCAAGAAAAAAATCGGGGGGGCATTGCCCCCCCCGCTGGCGACGCGCCTGCTGGAACCCTCTAATCATCCGCAACTACCACGTAGGCTATTCTGTCATTGCAACTTTGGGTAGCCTAGTCTTCTTACTCTACCACATACCAGACAGGCTACAGACATCTACGGTAGGACTAAAATCCTAATGCTTTATGTCATGACCTGTTGACGAATACTATCGGCTACACTGAACTAACTCTGTCACTCTGAAATGCAAGCGTTGTACCAATACCATAGGTCAACTGCATACAGGGTGGGTATGTGGTTAGGCTATGTGCCTCTGCTCTGATGCTTGTTTCCCACAAACCTGCTTCACCTACATTTTTTTTTTTGTCTGCCTTTGTTCCATGTTCTCACCAAACGTCATAAACTTTTCCTAGTGTAGCCTACCAAAAGCAGAATCTTTTTCTTGGTGTCAAGAAACATGTTCAGCCAATCGAAACTAAGTTTGTTGTAGCCAAAACAGCCTATTTTAGGATGCCCCGAATTCTGAAAAAATAAACTTGAACCGAAGGCATCTTTGACTGTTTTAGTAACGTAAACATACTGTATGTATTGTCAAACATGATATTGTTATTGTCTTCGATTCATGTTATAGTTGCATCATGACTAACCGTTGTTGGACATAACAAAATAATTCACTAGCAATAATTGTAGAAAAAGCGTAAAAAATTATACTATGCGGCGCTGCGCTGACGCTGTGACGTAATGCAGATTTTAGTTGCCACGCTGCGCGGCGCGGTGCGCCAACAACAGCGCGTGGCCGCGTACGCTGCGCTGTTGCCATCTTTGGATGCCGCGTACGCTGCGCTGTTGCCATCTGTAGTGGTCTGACCTCTGACGCAAGAGTTGACAGCCGAAAAAACCAGAAAATACAACTAACTTAACTGAATTTAAAAATTGCCGGTAGAAAAGTCGATCGTAGTAACAAATTTGTTGTTCAAATTTAAAATTATAGTACTTTCTACTTTTCTGAATGAAAATACTACTTAAGTAGCGTTACTTCACTCTAAAAGTAATCAAGTAAAAGTAGCCACAAAAAACTACTCAAAAAGTACTCATTACTGGATAAAAGTACTTGAGTAATCTACTCAAGTAAAAATATTTGGTTACTTTACACCACTGGACATAGTTAACCATCGTCTTCTCCTAACGAAGATCCTACAAATGACAAAAGATCGACCCACTGCTTGCCAAGTTTTTGGGTGTTATGCTGAGAAACCGAAGATTCTTGGTTGAATTTAACAATAACAAAAGTCATGTTCGATTGCAGAGAAATGGTTTACCACAAGAAAGTGTGCTTGCTCCTCTTTTGTATAATATAACGACACAAATGATCAACTGCAAGAACTGCAGACCAAACAATTTATTTATACATCACTTGCCAAGATACTTGGTTTGACCATGTAGAGGAGATTCTAAGCAATGCTCTCAACCAGCTGATAGAGTAGCCTACTACAAGATCAATAACCTGAGAGCCAAGCAATCTCCATCTGCTTGTTGGTATTGCTCCCCCCTGAGATACGCGGAGAAGATGCTAGCAAGCAACAGAGGTGGAGTCGAGGACATAAGGCTCTAGGCCAAGGCCAAGGACAAAAAAAAACCGAGGCCAAGGCCAAGGACAGCCTTTCCGAGGACAGACACTCTCGAGGCCAAGGACAGGAATGCTCCAGGCCAAGGCCAAGGACCAAGGACACAAGTGCAAGTGCTCTCCAAAATCACAAAAATTTTTTAGGCGATCTCCAAAAAAAAAAAGGTCTTCGCAAAAATTTTTCTAGCGATCTCCACAAAACAACGTTTTCCAAAAAATTTTTCGAGCGCTTCACAAAATTTTAGCAATTCAAAAAATAGTGCTGTCCTCGAGCCAAGGACAGGCCAATTTTCGAGGACTTGAGGCCTCGAGGCCAAGGCCAAGGACTTCAAAATGTGTCCTCGAGGACGTCCTCGAGGCCAAGGACGTCCTCGAGGACTCCACCTCTGGCAAGCAAAAACGCTTAGGACAAGTATGCGATCCCCGCCACATGTTGCTCTATTACAAGCCCGCCCCACCAAGGTTAAAATCTAGAAAAAGGTTTCTGCATTGCGTGGATCCACTAGAAGGAAGATTACAACTTGGCGAGAGGAAGCATGGGAAAGAAAGTTGGAAGAGTTGCCATCAAGCAATCATTTAAATACCCAACCCGATGAAAGTTTACCTCCTGGATCACAATTAAAGTGGAAAATGTGGCGCTGCTTTAACGGCTTTTGTTCTGGCGTGGCTAAAACAAAAACAGAACTGAAAAAATGAGTCTTCACTGACCCATCCACAAGCGTAATCTGCAAGTGTTAAGTAGATCACGATCCAGCATCGGTAAAAATACTCTCTACTTGACAAACCTTGCTCTATCGCTGGTCTCTACGATTTCAACAAGATAGCCAGTTGGTGCGTAAAACTGTGGCAAACATCTTAAAACCAGAAGAATCGATTATATACATAAGCTACATCTAACATAAACTCTTTAGCGCTCTTTAGTATTTGGGTGCGGAGCTAGCGGTACTTCTGTACTAACAGTCAACCTGTTTAGCCTAGGCCTACTGGTACCATAATCAAGATAACTTATGGTGCGGTCCTGGTGGGCCCACCAAAATGTTTGTTATTTTAAGTTAGGGCTAACCCCGAAACGTATATACGCTACTGCTTGACTCTGCTCTGAACTCACAAAGAATCCCTAGGTCTTTTGGTGATTTTATTCTGTTTGTTCAAGCGTAACGAACTAAACAATAACAATATCAATCAACAAAAGAAGACCAACCTACAGGTTTTTGCAAGTTAGCAGTGCGAGATCAAGTAATTGCAGTTTGCAAAATCGAAAGTTCCAAGCTGTGAAGTAAGCAAGGAGAAACACTATGAGCGGCTTCTGATCATTCTCAGCTGTTACTTGATAGAAATTTGCAAGTGTTGCGATTCTTTCAACCTAAAAAAAACGAAGTGACATGGCGAATGAAACACGCGCGGTTAAATAAACAAAGATTCTAGTGACATCACTCGTTTTCGGAAATTTTTATTTTGATTATTACACTTATAGGTTTGGGTTAGGGTTTAGGTTAGGCTTTGGGTTAGGGCTAGCATTGATGTTATTGTTAAGATTAGGGTTAAGGCTTAGAATTAGTTTTTTAGGCTTTATTTCAAAATGTCTGCGCAAATGGAACTGGGAACATTCGCCAAGCCTCTTCCAAAAACAAGAAAACTTGAGGTAGACTACGCTACTGGTAGGCTAATCCTACCGGTAGCCTACTAATATTAATAAAAACATAGACCTACTGGTACCATAGACATGCAGCTTGCTTAATGTTGATACCCGAAGGCTTACACTGGTACTGCTGTGCTGACTGTCAACCGGCATAAACCTAGGCTACTGGTACCAATAATCAAGATCTAAGATAACTTTTGTTTTATGGTATTGTACCGGTTTGGATTACGGTAGCCTACCAGTTCTGGTTGGCCTAGACCTATGATAGGCCCGAAATCATTGGGCTTGCTCAGATTCAGAAGGAAGATAGACTAGCGAATCATTAAATCAATCGAGTAACCAAAGTCTGAGATTATAGTGTAAGCGAAGGTAGTGTCTGCTGCACCTGCCCGGTTTCCGACGTCAAATTGCTAGTGCACCGGCAGCCTATTATGTTGTTGTTTTCTCATTGATTCGAGTTAAATATGACACTTTGACATTAGAAATGCGAAGCCCTGGTAGTGAAGTAATAAGTGTGCTCACCTGCCAAACCGAGGGTTGTGATATTGATTCGCGCTGGGCACGATTGGCTAGTAGTACAGTGCTGGAAAGTAATGTCGCTACAAAATTCTTTTTTTTTCTCTAGAACCTTACGATTACTGACTGACTGATTAGAGTTACGGTTCGGGCAGTGATTCCAGCTTGATAGATAGTAAATTGACCTGCAACAAGAAACGACCGCTGTCGCCAGTGCAGCAGCGATTAGATGTTGGAAACCGGGCCGGTGCAGCAGACACTGCCTTGAGTGAATTTTTGATTTGCTGTTTGCTGGTCCTGGTACTGCTTGCTGAGCTGTGACTGTGAGAAAGGGGCTAAACAAAAAGCTGATATTAAATTCTTTTAAAAAAAATGACAAACATTTTTATCTTAACTCTGAACTGTTTAAAACTAGGCATAGTGTCACTGTTTGATACATTTCAGATTTTAAGTTGCCTACTGGTATGGTACATTCTTTTTTTTTGATCACACAAATGTACGGTAATACACCTAGTGTACAGACTGGCGGAGGCAGAAGGGAGAGCTTTTTATGCTTGAGCTCCTCAGGTTCTTAAAAAGATGTTAAATTCTCTTTTGGGCTAATGTATCGTACTATCAACCTGGGCAACTTTGAATATTTTAGAACCATTTTGACTTGTCACTTTTGCTAACATAGACCAGGTATTCTATCTCGAAAAGCGTTCAAAGTCACCTCGTAATTTGGTGCGACTTTGATGGTGAAAATAATCTGATAATTTAGCCATTTGGGGCAACTTTGAAACCCTAACCAACATGCACTTAACTTCACTTACAAGGCCTAAACGTTCAAAGTTGCCTTAGCTTTGAATGCTTTTATCAAAAGACTTTCAAAACATTTTAAGAATTGATAAAGCGGAGTTAGACGGATTCGTTTGTAGACATGCGATAATTTAAAACTCTCAATTGTTAAAGCTCATTTAAGTAGTTGCGTGGTCGAGTGGTTAGGGTGGTAGACTTTCAATCACAATGACAAGGGTTCAAGCCTTCATTCTGCATTCGTTCGTTGCAGATTGGTTTGTTTTGGTGATTCTCGGTCAAAACTTCAAACCAAAACATAGCTGATAAGAAATACTTTTGTAATTTATTTTGTTGAAATGATGACATTATTGTCTTGTGGCCATGCGCTAGTCTAGCAAAAAAGAAAACAAGTTTATCAAAATTTAAATACTGACCTTGTAGGAAACCATTCATGGTCTGGAAAAGTAGTTAAGTGATAATAAAGTTTTTTTTAGTGTAGTCTTCAAAGTCGCCCTGGTTGACGGTACCTGGTATTAGTCGTTGTGCAGTCTTCACCTTGTTCAATGTTCAGTTGTTGAAAAGTTTATACAAACTGAGTGACTCTCTCTCCCAACAAATCTATTGAGTCCTGTACTTTTATTAGGAAGGCTTTATTTCACCGGAAATTTTTATCTAGTTTTTTATTAATTCTGATTCAAATCTAACCCAAACTCAAATGCTTACTCTAAAATTATTCCCAAATCGAACCCTAAGCCAAATCCTAACGTAAACCCTAATCTTAACCCCTAAAAAAGCAAATGAAAAAAGGGCGGATGAATATTTCTCATTTTCGTTTTATTCTCTTTGAATTGAAAATTTTCGGTGAAATAGTCACTACCCTTTTATTATAGGCCAAACGTAATATTTAACAAAAGCTGTAAGGATTTCAATTCAAAATGGCATGCTGTTGCAACCAATGCAACTTATTTATTGGGTCATTACTAATGTTGGTGTCACTTCTTTTTTGTGAATTACGGACTTGACTTGTTGTGCCTATGCTGTCACTTATTTGCTATGATTGTGGTGTTCAGTGTTCCCTTTAACTGCAAACAAACGTGAAATATTTTTTGGTGTTATCGCACAAATTTTTCACAAGTATAAAACGGTGTTTTCAATTGGTGAAATTTCGGCGTTTTTGCATTCCAGCAGTTTGATTTTGGATTTTAATTCTGGCGTTTTTATTTCAAAAATCGGCATTTTGATGTTGGAACTCTGTTGCGATGACATATTTTTGGTGATCTCATCATAAATTGCAGAAAGTATTGTGTGATGACCTTTTTTGAAGATCGCATCATAAATTATAGGAAGTTTTGGGTTTCTGGCACATGCCTTTTTTTTTGAGATTGACTGCTTTGTGGAACGGTGGCTTCACAGAGCCTAAGCTATGGCATTTTTGCAAAGACTTTAGGATACTTTTGCACTTCTTTTGGAAGTTATGCTGAAGGCATAGGATGGGCACAAGTCTGTGAATTGTTAAACTGTTAATAACAAAGCTAATTTGTTCATTAACTCGTTAATCCGTCAAAAAGTTTTTTCATGTTAACATCCATTAAGTTTTGTTAACTTCGGTTAAGGTTTTTATCATTAATATCTTGCACCATTCATTCATTGTACCGGTACAAGCTAGTTTGCACCGGTAACACTTGTTGCATATTAGCACGAGTTTTATAGAAGAAAGCAAAGAAAGAAGCTCTTTTTTTTGTGGCAAATAATAAGCTGTGGCCTTATAGGTCTATTAATTATTGCTGTTCGCTATTTCCAAAGATTTTCTGATTGCAGTTTCGTTAGTGCATTTGAACTTTTTTTTATCTTGAAATTAGAATAGGCTGTAAAATGTAACTTCCAAAACACAAAAAGACCACCACAGCAATAAATATTTCCTTAGAATCAGCTCAACAGCGTCAATACGTGTTCTAAAAGCTAGTGAATAAAAAATGTAAATTACATGCAAAACATTAATGAATTAACGAACTTCATTAACTTCCGTTAATTAATGCTGAAAATAATGAATTAACGTTAACGGAGGTGTGAAGTTTGTTAATGGATTAATGGTTAATCAAGCTAACATTTAGCATTAACTTGCCCACCTATGGCTGAAGGTGAAAACTTAGAGGAACATTGGAGGTATTTTTTGAAAAATGGATACCGGTATCTTCTTGGTATGGTCTGATGGTTAGATGGTGCAAACCTTGCCCTACTGTGCCGGTACTGGTATTGTACAATATCAGATATGATAATTAAAAACAAAATGCTGTCGAAGTCTCATTTAAAGTTAAAAAAATCAAGACCTACTATCTGATATCGCTGATAATTTAGGAGTATAGTTTCATAAGCTAAGCCTGTTGGCCTTTAATACTTTTTTGACAATAGTGCTATTAGGCTGTACTACGTAGTCTTACTACTACATCACATATAATAACGTAGCTAAATAGTTTGGTATTTTTAGTTCAGAAACAAGCAGTTAATCTGTCAGTTTTAAGTGTTTGTGTAACTTTGCATACCTATGTAAAAATCTTGGGGTGTGCAAAAGATATTGTAACTATTTAATGTCAAAACAAGACTTTTGATGTATTGTCCAAAACTAATCTTTTATGATGGATAAACTTACTGTAAAACTTCAATGGTTGGATTATCTTAACCACAATTGGCTGAAAGAAGATGTAATGCGAAGTTTGCATGATCGTACAGAAATCAAAAGGCTATACAACAACTTGATTCAAAACAAAGAAGTTACGTTCATTACAAATTCTGCATTATTGGATCAAGAACTGCATTTATCTCACTTCGAAAAAAATTTTCCGAGCTTTGATGAACAAAAGCATTATATCGATGCTGTGTTAGCAAATCAAGTAAGCAGTGTTGGTTTTGATTTGTGCTATTTCAGCATTGAAAATGTTACAGGTTTTAAAGTAAGTGGTTCAATAAATTATGTGAATTTGAGTTTGGGTAAATCTTGTGAAATCTTACCTCTGCACTATGTTGTTGAGTACTGGTATCAACTATCTATGTAGATCAGGAGTGTCCAAACTTTTTTTTGAAGCAGTGCCGAATAAGACTTTGTGAAGGTGCTTGCAGGTTAACAATGAGTCCAGCAAAAGAATAAGACCAACCAAAAAGGTCTTCACCTTAATTTCAAGGTATTTGGGGTCATAAAATTAAATAAAGACCAAGAAAAAAGAGGTTTTAGGGCTATTTATTCATGTACCACATCTGCAGAGAAATTTTTAATGGAAAACAGGTAAAAGCTGGTCACTGGCTGGATAAAATTTTATTGTTGGCCAAAAATGGTTCATGTATTGGACTTTAGACACCCCTGAGATTATAAAACAAAGCTAAACTAAAATGGAAATGCTGAAAATTTTTTCAACAATAATGTTACAACTTGACAAATTTTTCTTTTGTTTTTTTACAGATTACTTTAGGTCAAATTGTTTCAGAGGAGTCATTATTTGGTCACCATTTGAAAGTTCAACTTGCTATTTTACAAAGAGTATTTCATGCCTGCTCCGTTAAGTTCCATAATATTAGTGAACCTAAACTAATAAAGGTAAATAATCTTTAGATAGAAACATACCAATTTGTCTTACAATGCGTCTGAAATATTTTGGTTTGTTTTTATTCATCCACTGCACAGCAACTTGTCATAATAGCTCTTTTCAAAACTTGGAAAAATTGTTTTGCGTAAGTTTTTTTGCATCAAAGCCTTAAAATTGTGCATTTAATAATTAAAAGAATGACTGAAAAATTTTGAAAGTGCTGAAAAAATACTACCAAATTTAAGTTATTTGATTAAAAGTTCCAGGTGAAAAATAATTCATCTACTAGTGATTTTAATTTTTAAGATGAATGCAAATGAGAGGTAATTTGGTTAATAGTAGTATTTCATTGTTTTCATGTTTAGACAGCATTTCAATAAATAAACTAAAACTTTGTCTTGTGAATGCCAAAATCTTAGCTAAATAGAAGACATAAAAATGATATAAATGATGGAGCTGACTACAAATAACCTAAGATTCAGTAATGTGTTTTTATCCATGAAGTCATTGTTTCATCCAGTTCATCTGCCCGTCATCTTAGCATTGTATTTTTTGCAACTTAATAAAACAAAGAAAAAAAGAATTAAAATCAAATAACCTTGTTTATGATTGTTTATAGCCATCTGACACTGCTGATGTTGCAAGTGAAGATATTGCTAGCACTTCCTCCAGTCAGGCTGTGGCTAGAAGTGAAGCTAACAAAGTGACAGGAGCTGATGCTCTAATTGAAATGGGTAAGCTTTGCTGCTGTCACTATCATGTAATGCAGCAAGTTATGGTTGTGAGTAAATTTTATACTTGAATGTGCATTGTGCTTTTGTTGAATTATTAGTAGTCTTCATTGTAACTAAATGGCACAAAAAATGGATTGCATATGCATAGTTTGTTTTTACCAGATAAGTGTTGTTTTAGGTTGCGAATCTTTCCAATGTAAACTGTAGGTTACTCATAACCATCTTTGATCTGGTGTGATACCTTCTGGTACAAACATGCATTGATGGCGGCTAAACACTTTCCTTCTCACTCATTTAGTGTAAAAACTCCAACTGCAAAGCTTATCATAAATGATTGCCTTATATTCATAACAGCACAAAAAATCAATGACTAAAAGACTTAGGCTAAACTTCAGAACAGTAATTTTAACAGTTTTGACTGTCACTTGATGCATAAACAAGAACATGCTTGTGTTACTGCCAATTGCAATTGGCAAAGAAATTATCAAATTGATTTATTTTTTGTTCAAGTTTGGTGTTGTTGTACAGTATACTGTATAGAACTGGTTCTCAATAGTTGCTTGTCACAAAACATATTTTTTAGGTGTTCGAACTGGCTTGCGACTTTTATTTACTCTCATTCGTCACAGTTGGACTCAACCGTCGTTAGCTGATTCTATTTGCACCGATGTATTACAAACAGCTTATGATGTTGTAAGCAATCTTCCTCCACTTTCTCTTGCAGACAGCAGCAAAATACCTGCTATGGGGTTAGATTGCCTCCACCAGGTAAATTTTGCAATCTCTTCTATTTGTTGCTTTGAATTTCAGAGATATTCATCGGCACATTTTTCAGTAGTATTTATAATGGTTAAGATTAGAGTTAGGTTTAAGGTGAAATATGTGATTAATTTTAGAGTACCAATTTAAGTTTGGGTTAGCTTCAGGTCGGAATTAGTGAAAAGTCGGATAGAATTTTTTGGTAAAATATAGCATTTTCATTTCTTCAGGTTGGTGATTTTCTGCAAGAGATTGTTGCCAATGCTAGTGGAACAAACCAAGCTGCGAAACAAGTATCGTGTGAGCTCTTACTTCTGTTGGCATATCAAAGAGGTTCACTTACACACTTGCTGGACTGGATCGAAATGGCACTCACAGTTTCTTCAAGTTGTAAGTCAACCTTTTTCTAAACAAAATGAGTAGAATTTACTCATTTTTTAGCCATGTATTTTTCTTACTCTGATAGATGCAACTGAAAACACTGAAAGTGCAGACATCAATTTGGTTGATTTATTACTGCTTAAAATTAGGCATAATTGAAAGCTTGAAAACTAGTGTATAGACCTACGTGGTATTAATCTTGACCTATTCATGGTGGCAGTGAAATTATTGCATAAGCACCAAAAAAATAAGGATTTTTGCCGGCCTCTAGCTCCAAAAGTTGGAATTATTCCAGTGCTGATGTACGGTACTCTTTTACCCAGGACTACAAATAAAAAATAGTTTTTTGTTTGTCATTCTTTAAATCAAGTTTTGTTTGCGATTACAAACAAAAAAATTGTATATGTTTTAATTAGCCTAGATAAGCAGTGGCATAAACTGAAATGACATTGGCAATATATATTGAGTCTTTTTTTTAAATGAAATGCTTAGCCTTATTTCATCTTTTTTTGAATCGTCTGTGATCAGGAGTTACCTGAGCCTGCAAGACAAATATGGCAAAGCGTGGTTACTTGCAAGACCCCACTACTTGTGATCGTGGTCTAGAATCCTAAACCAAGTTTAGCATCTCTTGCAGTGCCCCTTTCTCCAGGAATCGTGCTCCCAGAAAGATCTGACAAGACAACACTGCTCTAGATTGTAGAAAACAAAATTTGATGAAACGACAAAAGAATATCTGCTTTATTATACATTTTGTGTATTATTTCAGCTTCCAACGACAACTTACAAAATCGAAAGATTTCAAAGCATTTAGTTAGCCATATACTCAATTTTACAGCCAAGTCAATGGTATGTTAAACTTTTATTCGGGCTCAGTATATTTTGGTCACAAAATCTGAGTTGTTGCAGCAACCCATGAATTACCTATACTCTAGTGCAGTGCTTCTTAAACTTTTTTGGTTTTGTTCACTCTCATCACAGATTTC
This sequence comes from Trididemnum nubilum, assembly GCA_963965965.1. Taxonomy (NCBI): domain Eukaryota; kingdom Metazoa; phylum Chordata; class Ascidiacea; order Aplousobranchia; family Didemnidae; genus Trididemnum; species Trididemnum nubilum. Next base: position 11,010,134 of record OZ014474.1, read on the forward strand.
TGTATATTATTCACCCTCGATATAAAATAATATTTTAGGTAAATATGACCAGGATTTTGTTAAGGGGGAGCTTGAACCCAAAGGTAAATCGTTTTTGCCTGAAAAACGTCTAAATTGGGTAGCGTGCTAAGCAAACCGGTGCAACTCATGCATATTACAGGTGGGGTTCTGGGGGTGGAGCCCCCAGGCTCTGGGCGATTTTTGTGATTTTTCAGCACAAAAATAGCCATTTTGGCAGCATTCCAATCAAATTTTGTACTTCTTTGGAGCCATTTGAAAAAACTAATTTGCCAAGATTTGAAAGCCAGTTGAAGGATTAAATTGCGCAGCCTTTTCAAGACCCCCTCTACTCACAGTTCAAGTCCAGAACATGTTTAAACGCTGGCAATTTTGAGTTAAACTTTCTAAGTGACTTGGCTAAGAGGGGGGCTGAAGCCCCATTTATTGCCACTACAAAAAGAAACGTAAAATTACTCAAGTCTAACGTTGCCTGAACACACACTCATTGTGCTCCTGCTTAACTACAAGTAAAATCTTTGTGATAGCTTGTTGCTTTCAGGCAATTTCTGTCTGTGCTGGTTCACCCCATATTCACCCCGCTTTGTTGGTTTACACTTGCAAAATTTTCATGCACCCTGGGGTGAACCATTCACCCTTTTAAGAAACACTGCTCTAGCTTATAGAGATGATTTTAAGTAATTCTTTTGACTTCAATCATGTGACCAAAACTCACTTATACTTGTCAAAAATTCCCAAATGTGTTTCACTGCCAAATAAACTAAATAATGCTAAAAACCAGAGGTGGAGTCGAGGACACAAGGCTCGAGGCCAAGGACACAAAAAAAATCCGAGGCCAAGGACAGCCTTTCCGAGGACAGAACCTCTCGAGGCCAAGGACCAAGGACACAAGCGCAAGTGCTCTCCAAAAAAAAAAAAAGGTCTTCACAAAAATTTTTCAAGCAATCTCCACAAAAAAACGTTTTTCAAAAAATCTTTCGAGCGCTCCACAAAATTTTAACAATTCAAAAAATAGTGCTGTCCTCGAGCCGAGGACAGGCCAATTTTCGAGGACTTGAGGCCTCAAGGCCAAGGACTTGACCTTCGAGGCCAAGGCCAAGGACTTCAAAATCTATCCTCGAGGACTCCACCTCTGCTAAAAACTACCGTTGGTTGTAGCTTGGTGTTATTATGAAATTGCACTGTATACTGATAATAGTATCATATAATATTACCGAAACGTTTGCATAATGATAAGCTGTAGATTGCTGTCAATCAAAGGTTTGATTGAGCCTATAAGACTCTTGAATACTGTCTATAGCTTATTATTAATTTTCTTAGTACATTGTTCGTATATAGTATATTGTCATTGTTTGCATAATGTTTTCTTATTTTTTAAAATGGAAGTTGATTAGTTCAACCATCTCCTATGCTTCTAAACTAGCAACAAGCATGATTTTTTTAAATGTTGAAGCCATTTTTCTAAAAAAATTTTTTTGTAGATAAAGCACTTAATTGGATTTTTTCGTGCTATAATAGTGTTTCAGTCATGAGCAAAATTCCCACAAGGATAAAAAAAATTTCTGGATTCACCCGCAGGGTCCTCATTTTTTGAAGCTCAGCACTTTTTGTATTTGTGTGCAGCTGCAGAGCACTGTCACCCCTATCAAATTACCGGAAGCAGTGGCGACTCAGACTCACATAACTATCGACACGGCAGCCATTATATTAATGGAACAGTTAGTCAAGTTATCATATGAATACGCACGAACTTGCACTGATGACGGATCTGAAAAGTAAGTTTTAGAAAATGTTACGCTTAGCGAGAATCATTTATATTTTTTGTTCTGCGTTTGTGTGGTTGTACTTCAGTATATTACTGCTCTGAGTTGATTTTTCACTCAGAAATTTTAGTCAAATCTCCGAATTTAGACGTAATTTTTTGACCATTTCAGAATTTATTTCGGTAATTTTATCATTGCAAATGTGATTTTAGCTCATGAATGCAAAATCTTGCTGATTTTTTCGGTCATTTTGGCCGAATTAGTACTGTTCTATTTATTTTCAGCCATTAACCAAAAATTTAGGTTAATGACCGACAAATGACCGAAAAAAAAACAAAACAAACCTAGTTACTACTGGCCTAGGTTTGTTTTTTCAGTTGTTGACCTAAACCTTTAGCATGATATAGAAGTTTAGCGTTTCGGACGAACAAACAAAAAAAAAAAACAGACTGCAAAAAAATTTAAATAACTTAACTATTCATCGAAGCCCTAGAATTGCGCATTTGATTATTGAGAGAATGACCAAAATTTTTCGAAATGGCGGAAAAAATCTTTTTAAAATTTTAGTCATTTGATTGAAAGTTCTAGGTGAAAAGTAAACTCAGCTATTGACCACATCTAATCTTCGTTCGAAATTATGAGAAACAGTGATAGAGTTGAGGTCAACAAAAAAAGAAAACTAATGTTAACCAAGCCTTTTCGTGTTTAGTATCGACAATACGAACTGTGACGTTTTTGCATGGGGCAGTAACAGCAGCCATCAACTTGCAGAGCCTGGATCCGAGAAAGTTTTAAATCCTAAGAAGGTCGACAGTTTCAGCAACTCACAACTGGTAAAATTCTCTGTTGAGGTATTATCAAGGATAGTAACTATTTTTAGCTTTTTTAGTTTTTTTGTCCGTATGAGATTGATAAAATTTGACTAAAATTCTCGGAAGTTTAATACAAGAAATTGGAACAATCGTTCCCATTTATTTTTACCATTTTAGTGCCCTTTCAGTTCTGTATGGCAGAGTTGGGGCTAAATTTAATAAATATCGCGGTATTGACTCAAATTTTTTGCATATTTGATTGAGTTAGGCATTTTTGTTGCAGTTGGAAGCCGGCCAATACTGCACATTTGCCGTCTCATCGGATGGCTCAGTCCGATCATGTGGCAAAGGGAGCTATGGACGACTTGGGTTGGGTGACTCAAACAATCAAACTTCATTGAAACAAATCAATTTTAATCCGGAGCATGTTATCCGAAAAGTATCGTCTTCTAAAGGTATTTTACATTTGAATTTCCAAAACAATTGCATTTATTGAATATTGGCGATGTTGATAAGGAAATAATTACTAACACATGAAACACTACTATAGTATTATTGCAATTTATTCGCCAAATTGTCTTGGCCAAGAGACAGCAAAGTGATCTTGCGGTCTTCGAGTCAAGCTACTGTCTGCCCACCTGTCCACCACACCTAACTGGGAATTGTTAGGTTGTTTCACCTAACCAGTGAAACAATTTGTTAGGAATTGTCGTTGGGAACGGTGAAACAATTGTTAGGAATTGTTTCACCTAACCGGGAATTGAACTTGAGTGTGACGTTTCAGAAGCAGACTCTCTATCCACTCGACCTCTGATTGGTTAATTCAAATTTTACTTGGAAAATGCGTGGGAAACTTTGCCTTTTTTACCCAAAATAGCGTGGTTCGCATACGTGTTCGTTGTTTTGCTTCTTTTTAGTGAAAACTTTAATGACTTTGTTTTTGTTTCATTTTAGGATCTGACGGCCACACGTTGGCTCTAACATCTGAAGGCAGCGTTTTTTCTTGGGGCGATGGCGACTACGGCAAACTGGGCCACGGCTCTAGCTTGACTTATAAGACCCCAAAACTTATTGGGGGACCCTTGGCTAGACGAGTAAGTACAAATTGTGTTTAATAGAGAGTAGCAATGAGAGATGTATGACGAGTAGCCGGCAAATTATATTTTAAGTAAAAGAGTTTAAAACTATTTACTCCGGGATATGTAATAATATTTAAGAGATGAATATCTTTTGTTAAAGGTAGGATATAGGTCCCGGTGCTTGTGCAGTAAATAACGATGAACCGAAATTCGAAATGGTTAGCGTACCGTTTTTCCAGCTTTAATATGTTCAATCAAAAATAACTCAATTTGCATCATTTTAGATGTGCCCCGTTTTTGGCACAAATTAAAAACAGTGCAGTGCTGGTGTATCAAAAAGTGGCATTTTTAATGTTATTTTTAATGCTACAATTTTCTTCTTATTCTGCCTACGCTGCTTTGGTGGTGTTAGTAGTGAGGTGCTGTGTTGTGATGTAAAGTATTGTAGATATCGATTTAAATTGTAAGGCGGGTTAGTAAAATGTGTTGTGTTGTCGTTTAGATTCTAATACTTCAGACATACGGTAGTTGTAAGGTTATTTCTGTGAAGCTTTTGTTGCCGTTGATTCTAATCACCGATTTTCTAATAGCCACATAAATCACGTTTGTTAAGAAAAGTGCTTGAATAGATTTGTTGAAAAGAAGCTGGATTTTTCGAAAAAAATTTTTTTGTTGAAAAAAAGATATATTTTGAAGAGAAAAGTATCTTTTACCTTATTAATTTAGCGTTTTTACGTGGTCATTTTTCGAGTCCAGTTATTTGTTCCGATGTTTGTTTATTTCTGAGTCGTGCCAAAAGAAATGGTACTTTGCGAAAAAACTGTGCTAATCCAAAGACTTTGCAGATATACGTCACCCAAAGTCCATTGCCAACATATAAACTCTTCTGATTGACTCGGATTTTTCATAATTTGGCACTGTTAAGCTCGACTCAGCAATAAACAGGTACCGAAACCAAGAACCGCGCCTGAAAAGTGGACATGTGAAAACGCTATTTGTGACGTAATGAGTATGATAAGTTGAGTAGTTTGTTATGTATTGTGCTTCGTCACTTGTATCTTGGAGGTTTATTGAAAGTCATGGTTTTCTTTTCAGATTGTGGTTTGCGTTTCTGCTGGTTACCGCCATTCTGCGTGCGTGACACAAGACGGCCAGTTGTTCACTTGGGGAGAAGGAGATTACGGGCGCTTGGGTCTCGGAGATAACACCAGTCGAAACGTGCCTACGTTGGTTAAGGAAATCTCGACTGCAGCGTCGGTATGAACAGCATGATAAATTTGTAACTACATCTTTATTCATTAAGTTGCCTTGGTCAGGACATAGCGAAGTGACCTTTAGGGTTTCGAGTCAAGCTTCCACCTGTCTTATAATAATCAGTGGTTTGACACGGTTGAAATCGAACCCTAGTTGCAGGCTTTCTACATACTAACCCACAGGTTGGTTATTATTTTGCTTTCACTTCCCACTTAACTCCGTGCACGAGTGTACTATGGAAGCATAATGCTTTCTTAAATATCTCTGACTTACCACACTAGCTGCAATTTCAATTAACAGGAAACAAGTCTGGCGTGTTTTTTTGTTTTTGTCTGTGGGTTTTTGAAAGCGGCATTTGCTGTTGACCGGAATTTGATTATGCTGCTTGCTTGCCTTCTTTTATTTTTTGTGTGTCATTCACTTTGCTCTGTAAAAGCTTTCAGCGTTCATTGTAATAGATGAATGGTCTATAACAAATTGGAAGTAACGTTTCTGTGTTTTGAAACCTAGTTAGTAGACGAAATAAAATGCTTTCACTTGTTTAAAGGTTGTGTGCGGGAGTTCTCATACCCTCGTCTTATCGCAAGACCAGAGCTCAATTTGGAGCTTTGGTGCTGGTGATAACGGGAAGTTGGGCCACGGGGATACAAGTCGTGTGTACAGGTAGGTCGAAGCTGAAAAAAAAAGCAGTATCAATCGAAAAGAGAACTCCTCCATGAAGCGCCTGTGTGCAATGGACATTCATTCACATTCCAGGATGTTAATCATCGTTTCGAATGCACTGCCTCTGAGAGCTTTCTCTAAGAGCTATTTTTGGCTTCTCTCATACTTTTTGGTCTCCAATCTCCAATAATTGAATAGTTGGAATGAGTAGTTTTGTTAAAACCAAACAATGCGAACTTAAATTACCAGTAGCAATCTATATTTTGTAAATATATCCTTTCATCTTTCTTGACTTTGTCTAGTTGAAGTACTTTTCGAGTTATGTTCCTAACGCTCTATTATTCTTGTATTAGCCTCACAAAAAAGTAATCTTTTGTCTCACGTTTTATATACAGTATACCGTAAGACGTTGGTGCGTATCTTCTCGCAATCAGGTTTGAATTGTTTTGTCTAAGTATTGGCCAAATGTGACGCTAGATATTTTTCAGACCGAAAGTGATTGAAGGACTGAATGGAATTTTATTTCGAAAACTATGTGCTGGAAGCCAGTATTCTCTCGCATTAACCACCAGTGGTTGTGTGAGTATTTACTTGATGTTAGTGTGTGTTTTGGGAGTGAATGTACCATTCGTTTCAATCTATTTTTCAACATCGCTTTTCCAAAATCCTCTAGTTTTCTTTCTCATAAATTCCGACCCGTCTTTTCTACAATGCAGACCAGCCTAAATTGTATAATGTCAGGCATCTTTCATTAGGCGTGTTTGTAGCCATTAAACCAATTAGTATCAGCGTTTTTAATGGGTTAAAGCAAGATCGATTTTGATTTTTCCATTGTTCACTGCGCATAGGATAATGGCTGATCTTTTTTGGCGCAAGCAGTAAGCATAATCACCAAAATCTTAATTAAGCCACACTGCCAAAGTATTTTCAAATTTTGTTGCGATTTTACAATAAAGAAAGGGTGTTGTAAACGCCATATGAACATTTCTTCAGGTCTATTCTTGGGGATGTGGCCCGTGCCTTGGCAGTGGGTCCGCAGATACCATTGTTATGAAGCCGACTCTTGTTGAAGAGTTGACTTTTACACGTGTGGTTGATATATCATCAGGAGACGGACATTGCCTGGCTTTGACACATTGTAAGTTTCATGTTAAGGTGTTTCAGTAAAGTCCCAAACGCTTATTTGCATGATAATTTAACTTATTTAAATTTATTTAAGAAATTTAACTTATTTAAGAAATTTAAATCAGTCTCTGCCGTTTTGTATTTTAGGTTTTGTAATTACAAGATTTAGAAGAATTGACAGATGAATTTGCATTGTTATAATTACAACTTTATTCACCAAGTTGCCTTGGCCGGGAGACTGCGAAGGGACTTTCATGTTCAGCGATTCAAGCTGCCTTCTGTTTATCACGCACGGTGGAGATTTTACGCTGTTCTTTAATGCCAAACGTCAAATAGTTTTTAGTTTAATCCAACAGGGAATCGAACCCGATTCTACGATTTCTTAGTAGATACTCATAGTTGAATTTATCAGTTGAATATGTTCGTGGTTGAATATATCAACTACGTTATATTAAGTTTCCAATTCTGAAACACTTTAAATATTTTTTGTTTCAGCGAATGAGGTTTATGCTTGGGGAAATAACGCGATGGGGCAGTGCGGTCTGGGGCACACCACCAGCCCAATTTCCACCCCCACAAAAGTGGCCAGTTTATCGAACATGAACGTCCATCAAATATCGGCTGGAACGTCTCACAGTTTAGCATGGACAGCTCTTCCGTTGGATAGGTAAGATCTGTTGAGAGATGTTTTGAGTTGCTGCGTTGATACTCTTCTCATGCTGCTATAAGACTATTTTGGTGCTTATGTTGCGCTGTATTTCGTGTGTCGGGCATTATATAATTGTACTAACTTGAATTACATAACAAGATTTTTAAACGCTTTTCAGAAATTTTTACTTATATCTTGTAAGAATTAGCTCATTGTGATGAACATTTAGTGCAATTTTTGCTTCATCATCGCTAATCCTTCATTCAGATGGCTGTTCTAATTGAAAGAATGCAACATGGTAGATGTTTTTTAAGCTGATCCTAAAAACGAATTTCAAGTTTCCGCGGTGCTGTAGCTTAAAGGGCCACTCCAGGTGTGCTGCATAACATCGTATATCATAATCTTACACATTGTCATTCAAAAACTTGCTGATAAACATCTCATTTGATTTTGAAGTTACGTAATTTCCTGGTGATTGGTATTGCTTGATTACATGATGCGCGGATATGAACTCAAAATGTGTTAAATTCAGTTTAAACTAATATGGCGAAGCGTCATGCTTGTGTGAATGTTTGTGTTTGAATGTCTCATCCGTATGACCTTCAAAAGTAATTCATGCTGTTTATCAACCATTTTTCAAGGGTCTGCGTCTTTTGTTTACGCTACCGGTTTGACGCGAGAGATCTTGACGTGGCTGGTTTTGACGCGAAACACTAAACTGAATCCTAAAAGCGGCCGCTTCAGAACGTACTGATCCGTGTTTTCGGCACGAAGATCTATGGGCAAGTTCGGAGTCGATTCAGACCACGCGTTGCCAAAACTAAATCAAATTTTGTCAAGTTGGAAAGACATCCAGTAGGAAGAGAGGGATATGTAGTTGGGCTAGTGAGGAAGATCCTGCAGAGAAAAACATTTTCAAAATAAACGGCTATGATTTATATTTAGTACTAAGGTTATCTTATTTTTTGCTTGAAGTCAAAAAAATTCCCATCGTCCCGTTTTCTTTTTTTCTTGGTCTACATTGCTGTTCTTGGTCGGTGAAACAGTTTTCAATGCCAAAATGAAACCTGAATTTTGAATTTTTTTGCCCTGAATGCAAAATTTAGATTCCGCGACTACATAGATTTTACATACTATGGTATGCGCACTGTGCTATACATTTCACTGACTAAACTTTGCAATGCCTTATAGCCCCGTGTCGAAAAATTTTTCTTCGGTTTGGCATTGCACTCTTTTTTTCGTAGCGATAGATTACCTATGTTAAATTGAAAGACCCCGTTCGTGTGCTTCATTGTTCACATGACGTCATCGCTCTTTGTACCATACGTACCGGCGCAGTGTTGTTATTTAAACCGTGTGCGTCACCTGTGTTGTCGCTATGACTCAGTCCGAAGCTATAAATGAAACATGCATCCAACAATTAATTTCGTCGTATCAAACAACGACAGTGCGTGTTACTGTTGTATTTGTTTTGGTATCAAAGGTGTTTTTTGTGTAAAGGTTTATCCCTGGTACAACTGCTTGAAATTCTTGCTTTGGATACTTTTGACCCCCATCTGCCAGAGGGGGTAGTGTAGCACCATAACTAATCTGGTAGCTGGACTAATTGTGCAATCTAACAACGTATACTATATATCCTGTTTACACAGATAGAATGATTTTAAATTTTCAAAAAACCAACATTATTTCCTTTGTTCTAGGAATGTAGTGTCATGGCAGCGGGCATATTGTGTTGATTTAAGCGAGGAAACGTTTACGAAACTGAACAAATTTCTGGAGAAATATTGCGTGTCATTTATGGGTGATCCCCCAGCTCCATTTCAAACCAACAGGTAGTGTTGTTCCTTACACTTACAAAGGAACTCTTTTGGAAATTTGGAATTGAAGAACTGAAATAAAAATATCATCCACACATTTTTTTTATGCTTAAGGTTGGAGTTCAGACTAAGTTATGCTGGAATTTGGGTTGAGATAACATTCGATGTTTGAATACGTGTTCATTTTTTGAATGATTAGAAGATACCTAACATTTGTAAGCGTCGTGCTTCAAGCTCGATGCTCCGAAAAAATGATATACCATTTCTATTCAAAATTCAGCTGAGAAACGCTGTTGTTTTAAAGTCAACTAATGATTTTAAAGTATCACGCATTTAGCCTACTTCTTTTCGAAGGTAGTTTGGTTAGTTTAGTTTTTGCTTCGGAAAATTATAATAATTTGAGTTACACAATAACGTTTCAGGGATCATCATAATTTCGTTTTGATGTGTTTGCGTCTTGTGTGTACCCATTTGAAGTTGGCCATTACTGGCTGTCTGTCATCGTTTGTTCTGGGGGATGCAAGCAAAGTCCTTCGTTCTCTGCTGTTTCGACTTATCGACCAAGACTCGCCGGATGAAATTAAGAATGTGAGTTTACTGAATCAACTAATGTTGTAGTGAAGTGTATTATATATTTATGTTCGTGCTAAACATCGCCCATTTAAGGTCACTAACAGAATCTGCTATCGCCGCGACGTGTTAATGACGTCAGATCGATTGTCGCTGTCGCAGGGGCGTGTTAACGACGTCAGATCGATTGTCGCCGAAGAAAATTCTCGCTCAAGATTACCAACGTGTGACTATTCCCGACGATGCACACAAAAAAAGGCAGCTGGTCTGAGACTCGTGGTAGTTAAAGCTAGCTTGGTGTGATGGTGGTTTTATGAAAACAGGTTTAGAAAAAAAAACAGTTTATTTTTTCGGCTGGTCCGTTGTATATACCGTGATCTGCATTTTGTCTTTGGTGTTGACTTGCTGAACTTTAGAATGTCTTGTTGATAAGAAAAGGCTGAAATCGCATTTGTGGAAGTATTGCTTCATGTTGGTTTTAAGATTAAGTTTGTGCCAAGTCAGCTCTTACAAGTTACAAAATCATCGTATTGTTAATCGCTTCTCTTTGTTCCGTTACCGATGCATTTTATTTTATGATATGTCGCTAACTCGCTCACAGGACGAAATCGATTATTGTTTGTGCTATTTCACCTATCTGTTTAAGATTATTTTGCGTTTATGAGTGCCACGTGCATATCATTAATGATATCATCTACAGGTTTTGTTGTTTACCAACCCTCGCCACTTGTTCAGTAGATTCTACAGCTCAGGTGCTTTTAAAGTGGTGGGCTAATTACTGTGATAATGGTCCTAGTAGTTTAAATTTTTTGCAATCCGGCAAATTGATGATTCATTTTGATATTGCTTTGTAAACAAAATGTTGGACCCATCAATCGATCGATTAGTTTATGGATGGTTTGCTACTGAAATAATGGATTTGGGTTTGAATCCGAATCGGGTTAAAACAAAGATTTTAAAATTGGTATTCACTGCTCTTTCTCCTATTTTCAGCATTAAATAGGAACAAAAAGGACTGTTCCATTTATAGTGACTTGAAAGTAGGTTTTTGCTTCATCTTCTTCTGTCTTGCGCAACTTAATATATATAAAAAAAATTTTTTGAATTGTTTCCTGCAGGCTGTCCGGGAATGTGTGAACGTCGGGGCTTCTCTTTTGCTTCCATGTCTACAAGAAAGAGTTGCTCTTCTCTTGTCCTTCCTATCATCTGATGCTGAACAGTGCAAACAACTTTCTGTGGGGCAGGCAAGCATACGCTTAAAATCACGTATTAATTTTAGTAAAGCTCGTCAGTACTTCAACAAATACTCTGTTTAAAATATCCAAGTTTCGACATTGTCTAGTGAAAAGTCGGGTGACACTGAGATCTAAAAATTAATATTCGCAGCTTTCATGCTTGTACCAATAAACCAATAAAGGCGTTCACCAATAAAGGTACAGTGTGAAGCTTCTACCGTGTGTGGTAAACAGGTGGACAGGTGGCGGCTTGACTCAAAGACCAAAAACTTTCTTTGCTGTCTCCTGGACAAAACAGATGGATGAATGAAGATGGGATTAATTTTTTTTGATAGGCTATTCATTCTAATGTTGGCTGAAATGGATTCTCTTGATATCTCATTAAATTTACTCATTTCAGCGGATGCAAATGGATGTTGTTTTGTTGAGCTTGCAAGATAACATCCACGTTTCAACCTTGCTCAACTTCCGCATCAAACTTGCTTCAGCCAGTTCAAACCAGTTTCGTCTCGCCAGCGATCTCGTTTTGGTGCTATTGAAGAACATTCACTTTTTCGCGGTAAAAACAAATGCTTTACTATATTCGTAAGGTATTTGAAGGAAAAGAGTTTCCGCAAAGTTAATTTGTAATTTATTCTAAATACGACCATTTGTTCGATCGGTAACGCATTCGCTCTGAAACTGGAGGTCTGAGCTTCAAATTTTGGGCCGGTCAATTCAGTCATGCCAACGGCTCACTACCGCTACGACATTTCGTGGAAGGAGCTGTGTTGCCCGAACGCAATGTGCGGAGATGGGCTCCGCTAACTTGTTACATGCTTCGACGTAGTACAGGGGTTTTTATAATTTTCATTTGGATTTTGCAGATGCAAAGTATTGAGGAGCTGGGATGCCAGGACAAAACAGAGGAGAAAAAACTTCTAACGAGTTTGGATCGCGAACAAATAACACAAGTCTACAGCCTACTTTCTTCATTGCTGATGCACTTACTATCACACTGTTATGAAAGCACTTCTGTAAGTTGATGAAAATGCAGCTATAAATTATGCTTTTTTTGCAAGGGAACACAAGAGTTGGTAATAGATAAACTGTACTTACGGTTAACTGTTTTTCATGATAGGCTTAAAAGTATTTCATCCCCAAGATCCTTAACGTTACTTTCTAAGTCCCATAAACTAAACTACGGCGAACATTAAATATCAAAGACATGCAGTAGATAAAAGAAAGATACAGCATCTTTACTTAATTACTGAAGTGTAAACGTACTTTCTTATAAACCACCCTGTATCGAATACTTCTACATTAATGAAAAGTATTTACTTTTGATAGTACGTATGGCATTTGGCTTGACCACTGATTTAAGTAAAAAAGCAGGATTTAAGTTGTTGAATACCTTCAAATTTGCCATCTTGTTTAGTTTGTTTTATTTTTGTACCAAAATGAACTTTTAAATTAAAGCTAAAGTCTTCTGAAATTTTACGACTCTTTAACTGTATAAAAATCACTGCCACATGAGTATTCTCAGGTAGGGCATCCGGGATTTGAGGTACTGCAATGCCTCAAATGATGTCTAGTAGCAATTTGCGGTTGAAGGGTTTGAGATACCGTTTTTTTGAGCAGTGTTCATGCTCTGTTCGAAGGTAAGCCATTGGTAGCTGTGGTTGTATGAAAATCAACGAAAAAATTTTTTCTAAGAAATTTTATTTTTCAGGTGCAACCTTATGCTACCACGTTAATTCAAACCAGTATGGTCCAGTTGCTTAAACAAGCAACCACCGAGCTCACAGCAGCGACTAAGTACTTACCCGAATTGGAAGACAAAGTTCATGCGCAATTTAGAGGTAGGATATATTGTGAAGTTATAGCTACAAACGTAGTTATCTAACGATTTTGAAATTCAGCTCTACTCCGAGTAATGATGTAGTGGATGGAGTGTCTACTGTACACTACTGAAACGGTGGACTGGTTTAATTTCCAATAAAGCAAACCAATCTATTTAGCATTGGTATTCACAGCTTCCCTGCCCGGCGATCATCCCTGAAAGAGATTACACAATGAAGAAGTATCACCGTAAATGTAATATGTAGATAAGTGGCAATTGTTTCGAAGGTCAAGGTCTTTCGTCTCTTGGTTTAGATTTGTAGACGAATAAACTAATCTGTATCAAAAATAATTTGATTCTTTTTCAGACATTCTTCTCAATTCTTCAACTGGTTATTTGCTTTCGTTTGCAATTAATTCATTGTTGCTTTGCCGTCTTGCTGATGTGTTTCCTTTGCTGCAAGCTGTGACAGATATATTGCCATGCATAGACCAGTTTAACAGGTAAAACATTTTGAGAGGGTTTTTGCTTACCATAAATAGGATACAACACTTTTCTAACTTATTTAAGTAACTTTAAGGTAAGTTTTCTTTTGATTCAAGTTTTCGTTTACAGATCTCACTCATGAAAAATCTGAAACAATTTGTACATTTTGAAAGCGGTATCGTTGCTGTATTGAATACTTTTTAATAGTAACTCTAAAGTCTTTACTAAATAATTTCCCTAAATTGTTCAAATGATATTGATTTAGTATTTTTTTTCTAACTTTGTAATTGGATGCAATTTTCAGTAAACGAAATCAATTTTTAATCTTAGCAGTTTAAATCAAACAACAGTCTCGAAAAAAAGGCAAAAAGCACTATTTTGTTGCATGCGGACTGACTACTCACTGTCTTTCAAGGATTTCTTAGCCTTAAAATAACTGGACTTTTTCTATTAGAACGACATCTGACGCCCCGGATGTACATGATTCCATTGAATTAACGTGGCCTGTTGATCGCCAGCAACCGACTACACCACGAAATGAAGGTATGACTGGAAAATTGAAAGGGCGTTAAACAAATTTTATCAGATGGCAAGTTTTATTAAGTACTGGCAAATCTTTGAATTATGTATTAAAAGCTTTTCTTCTAGGCTTTTTCAATTAGGCACTGTTCTACACTTGGCGTAAATTCGTGAGCCTGCAAGCTTGTGTTTTGTTTATTTTAAGTAACTACAAGCTCGTACGCTGGAAAGTCTGTGCACCGGGCTTACTGAATTTTAGGCCGATAAAAACAAAGGAAGCACCCTTCATAATTTTACGCCAAGTCTAAACCTGGTCTCAAAAGTAGACAATACCGAGCCTTCTCCGTAAATGGCGGACAAGTCGTAGTCTTGGTTAGATGATGGCTTGCTCCCTTTCCCGTAGCTGACATTAACAATTTTGATGCTTGCTGTGAAATTTTGTTTCGTATTGTTCGCATTTTACTTCTTAATAGCTTTTTAGTTTGAGTTTAAAGTGGAATGTGCATTTCCCTGTTTCTTCTCAACAATACGTCATGCAAAATACTGTGTTTCCTGTACTGTATTTTCTATGCTCTGTTTTTGTTTTGTTTTCCTTTCTACATTGTTTAATAGATATCTTCTATTGTTGTGTTATTTATGTAATTGCAAGGTGAGAGGCAGTAGACTCGGCGACCGCACCAGTTTCTTGGATTTGGACTATGGTCTTTTTGCAACCTCTCACCAGAAAGACGTTGCCTATATTTTGCATCCTGCATAGAGTGTGATTTGCTCTACAAAAATAAATTCCTATCTTTTTTCCTTTTTCACAAAGGTTGGGGAATTTTGGGCCGCACTTGAGTCGCTTGCAAAAGAATTATTGTTGTTGCTAAAAACTGATTTTTTGCTTGTAAGTCTCTATGGAGTTCTACCGCCTTTAGCGTCACAATTTTGTCTTAATGGTCTTTTTATTCAGTAATTTAGAAATACAAAACTAACATGATATTGCGAAAAATGCATAAAACTAACGCACTGATTACAAGCTTTACACATTGAAGGGGCTGTGGATTGGACTTGGTTAGGTGATATTGAGCGCTCCTGCGCGCTGCTTGTGGGCAGAATTCTCAATTCAATCGCCCAAGGAGTGGGCTTTAATACTGAGGAAGAAAACGAAAGTACTGCGTTGTTAGCTACGCCTCTTCTGGCAAACGGACTCGGAAAAGATTTCACTTCCATAGGTATTTTGACTTAGTTATTGTTGCATTTTTTTGTTATGTTCAGTTAAAGGAAAAAAGCAACACACAGCTGGCGTTTATTTTTGCTGGAGTATACGTTTTGTTTCTCGCCAAAGAGGAGTTCTTTGTCTGGCGGCTTAGTTTGAGTAGCTCCCGCCCCCCTTCCTGCTTTCACGAAATGCCGGCAAGAACGTCGTTTGATATTTTTCGTTGCAAATAATAGTTACGAGTTTGCAGTTGCTCGTAGCAAATAGAGGTTCTTCCATGCAATTAAAAAGGCTTAAAACCTCATTACCCTCATAGCGGAATTAGTTTTTAAATTTAGGATCACAATCATCAAGGTAAAAGGTCAGGGCTGCGGCAATTTCTGTTTTTGCTTTTGGCACTTTATCAAAGTAAGTTTCATGCAATTAACATTTTGTCTCTACGATTTTAGAGGCACAGCTGGAGATTTTAATGAACGTCGTCAAAGGTGGAAATCTAGAAAAATTCAGCCAATGCAACTTCGGAGCGCAAAAAAGTCTCGTTGAGGTACGAACGCTATACTGTTTCTAGATAGCTATTTTTCATGGCAACTCTGATTACGCGTGCTTGCTAAAATCATCATGCTTCTACGAATTAGAGAAGATATTATATATTAGGTTAAACGTCGAGCAAACCAAGTTTAATTTCCAATTTTGGGTTAGCTTGAGTCGTTTGATCGTGTATAATCTATAATCTTAAGATAATGTATAATCTTAAGATAATCTAAGATTTGTTTTTTTAACATGCAAACTTATATAGCGTTTTTAATGTCCGCTTTTCAAACTCAGTCCTTGGTTCCGATGCCTGCTTGATGCTGATGCATGCCAAAAGAGTGCCGAATTAGGACAGAACCTTGCTAACCAAAGATTATGTCACCAAAGAACATCGCTAACATATAAACCCCATTGATCTGCATAGTTCTTTCTTAATTTAGCACTTTTTGTGGCATGACTCGACAATTAAGCATACATTAAGTAACCATTAATTAAGTAGCCATATCATTGTTTTGCAGTTTGCAACTGGTTCTAGTGATCAATCTTCTCAGCATATTTGGAACAATATGATGGATTTCGCCAGGAATCGAGGTAATTAATTGATTAACCTTGGAGATTCCATGTCTACCTTTCACGATTGCGTAATAAATTGTTACTCATTATCTTGTTATTTGGAGCACCCCCATCTGCATAAAACGAGTTGAAAGGATTGGCATAAGAACTACTCTAGTTATTACCACTTGTTCACTTGGAAATGAAATAGGAAAATGCTTCAAAAATTGGGTTATGTTCACGAACAAAAAAATGCGCCAAGCAGTGAGGTTTAAACTTGCGCGCTGTACTAACGTTTTATCAAAATTAATGGGTTGCTTGGAAACGTAGCCCTAGAGCTAAACAAGTCATTCTCCTTTGATAGTACTCAATAATAGCTTCCCATAATTCCTAGTGTAATGGTTTATATCTTGTCTCCTTGGAGGAACTGACGGGGGGAGACCAAAATAGTCACTGACTCAACTGGAATTTCATCATCCATTAATTTTTACCTATACATCGTTGTGTCCTTGGAAAATACTTTTAACCCGTATTTTCTACCAAGGTCAAGGTATTCTACCTGTAGTGGGTGGCCCAGCCTGACCAAAGACTTACCCGCAGAACCCAGAAATTGTGCTCTACTTTGGTATATTAGACCGAAGCAGAGTGCCTAGTTCATATTCAAGAAGGAACGAATTTTTATATAATTTTTAGAATGGACTGGTTTGGACAGCGGGCAAGAAGACAAGATGCTAGAAGCAGCATCAAGGTTCATGCTGGCCGCATTGATAAAACACACCGACGCTGATCCTACTGGAACCCACATGCAACCTCTCTATACAGCTGTGTTTAAAGTAGGTTTCTTAGTACCACAATTAAGCAAATTGTAGCCTTGAAACTGAAAAGTCGTTGATCTTCGCTAGGATTCGTTAACTGACAAAAACCCGTTTTCTGTGACCCATTTTCATGTTTACTAACCGCTACACTTTTTTACATTTTATAAGACGTAATTTTCATAGACAAACAAAAGGTTTTGCCTTATAAACGCTCAAAAGTTAAGCCACAGTAGGGGGGAGCTTGGGAAGTAAAACCGGGTGTTTCTGGGAGTATTCAGAAGTTACGTAGCAGATTTGGAACATAAGCTTTTTGTACAACAGTGAGGTAGCACTTCTTCACATATCTGCTTTCCCATTAGGCTAGTGTCTCATCAGCATCTGAATTTACATTAAGCCTATTCTGGCAGCCCACCCGAACCTTCAAACCACACACGAGGGCAATTTCTGCACTTGCCGTCGTACCCTCTTCTCTGATTACTCTGATCAAAGTCTGACAACAAGGTCACCAGAAAGAGGAGTTTCGACCAGTATCACACTAGCACTCCACTTACCTCAACCGCGCTGCGCTAGTATCACTAAGCATGGACACCATATATGACATCACATTAGAAATTTACCAAAATGATGTCATATATGGTGTCCAACTGTCCTTGCTTAGTGATACTAGCGCAGCGCGGTTGAGGTAAGTGGAGTGCCAGTGTGATACTGGTCGAGAATCCTCTTTCTGGTGACCTTGTTGTCAGACTTTGATCAGAGTAATCTGAGAAGAGGGTACGACGGCAAGTGCAGAAATTGCCCTCGTGTGTGGTTTGAAGGTTCGGGTGGGCTGCCAGGATAAGCTATGTATGAATTCAGATGCTGATGAAACACTAGCCTAATGGGAAAGCAGATATGTGAAGAAGTGCTACCTCACGGTCGTGAAAAAAGCTAATGGTAGTATCAGAAAAACTTTGCTATAAAAGTGCGATTTTTTTAGATGTAAGTGTCATTGTGTGGTCCGATAGTGCGTATTTTATGCTTATAATTGATTTCAAGCAATTCACTGGAGAATGGCCTGTGTTTGTTTGGAGTGACTAGTTCAGAAATTTTGTAGCTCACGCAATTAAGTACGAATGCAAGTAGGACAACACTGAGCTGCTCTGCTAAGCTGCTGTAGATAAAATCGTGTTGCTTGTCTTTCGTCTTGTTATTTAGAAGAGATACTCTAAAGCAAGATAAAACTTGACAGCCGCGCAAAACGCACAACTTTACTCTCGAATCCTTTGCCGCTATTCTCTTAATGAGAATCCGCAAGGAAGAACATTTGTTTTTTTTCAGATGCGAGCAAATCTCCTCACTCGTCGCTCCACCGTCGCGTCTCCCAACTGCTCCGATCCGCAAACTTCTTCCCAACCTCAAGCTCTGGGACCATCGGAAAACACGAGCCCGGCAAAACGTACGTCTAAAAATAAGCAGAATCCATTCCAAGGTTATTAATTGAGCTCACAGACGCGCGAACACCTGCTCAAGATGGAGCCGCCTACGTTGCTGTTTTTCACCATTTTCTATAGCTTTATTTGGATGAGTCCGAAGCGGTTCCATTTTACCGTCTGTTACCCACTGCTATAATATTACTAAAGCTTAAAGATAAATCTTGGACTCCGTTTGTCGGGAGTACTCATTGTATTAACTAGACGGCACTCCGAGGTTATTTTTATAATACATTATTTGAATTGACTTTTTGTGTTTTTGCGGATGGGTCATCAGCACAGAATCAGGCTTAAACCCGCGAGGGTAATGGTTCGGTTCCCTGCCGTTCCTAATTCCGCAAGTGCATGTAAATAATTGCGTTGAAAAAATGTTTTATGCTCTTTCAGAAATTATGTTCGTCCCGTCTTTACAAGTAAATAAATAAACAAATAAATTGACTTTTTTCTCCCCAATTAGGAAACATCTAATGAAAATAACATTGGAAAACGCTACCTGATTACTTTTGCAGGGCACCAGTTTTTCCAGTTGCGTAGTAAATATGAAAAGCGATCTGCAAATACCAGCAAAAAGACTGAAGGTATGTTCTTCTATTCGCGATTTTGGTTTGACAAGGTGTAAGTTTTTAAATTGTATTTTGAGCATCATAGATCATTCAAGTTAACATCATATTTTGTCAAAAATGCTTCAAAAATCAAATTGAAGCCTTTTACTGCGCTTTGCAAATTGGTCACTCGTTGCCTAGTGTGCTATTGTCGATAGAGATTAAACATTTTCTTAACGTGTCAGTTAATCATTTGATATCATACCCCTGTTTACTTACATGCGTACTACTGCTCCAGAATTTTTTTGATTAATTGATTGATCCGTGTGTTAATACCTTATCCGCCTACGTGGAAGCGATGGGGGCGCTTCTATTTTGGACGAATCCTCTACTGCTTAGAAGTTGACCGTTTTCCAGGCTTTCCGATTGACATTTGACTTCCCGTTGTAAATTCGCTGCTTGTTCGAAGCCACCAAGCAGAGATAATCATCGTAAAGCGTCTTATGCAAGGACGTAACAACGTGACCAGGGTGCGGGTTGAACCCAAGATTACACAATCAAGATCGTCGTAAAAACGACGCCTTTACCGTCTTTGCCACGTTGCTTACATAACCACTGTTTTGCAGCTGTTAGGGTTTTCAGTGAGAGCAAATAGATTTTTACATGATAACAAACATATGGAGTTAAGGACCTTTGTTATGGCCCCATTTTCATAGATTAAAGGTGGATTTACACAGTATCCGTTTTTTCTGTTCCATGGAAAAGTGTGTTCTTTTTTTTCCACGTTTTTATATGTCCAATTGTCCATATCCGCACTAACCAGACTGTGCCATGCTAGCGAAACGTTTTTTTTTTACTTAAACGCTTTACAAACAGGTGCTAATTTTCAGACAAAAACCAAGAAGAAGATACATACGAACAACAGTGCCTGTCTGTGATCGAAAAGGCGGCTTTTCTGCTTGTAGCAGTTAACCCAGCAATGCTCAATTCATGTGATTCAACTGAGCACGGTAGGTAATATGCTAGCTGGTATAGCGAATGCAACCGTGACTTTTAAAAGTTTATCGTACTTATGGGGAATAGATTGCGTTTGAATGCTGTAGTAAAAAGTGTTAATGCATAAATGCAAATCTGGATGAAACAAAAAACTTGCAAAACTGCGTACATGTACGGGGTTTAGAGAGTAAAAAGTTAACCTCTCAATTAACTAATAAAGTAGTTGCGACAATAGTTACGATATTTTGAATTCATTTGCGTTAAAAGGATCTTGCTAGAATATATAACGGAAAGATAGAGAAACCTTTAAAACATATCTTTACCAAATTTCAGCATTCTACGACTTATTATTTTCGAGATATTTCATTTCAAAGTTAGAGAGAGATCTCCCCTGCAGTGTTGCCATTAGAAATTGAAATTTTCATGCTTTGGAGTTACTTTTCAAGTATTTATTTTGCAACATTAATCCAGTAACCCATTGCTGAAGCCTTGCAATCATGCTCTTTCAAAACACTTGTGAAAGTTACTTTATACATAATTTGAGAAAAGCAAGAATTCAAGTAGCAACACTGCAGGCCTGCGGGAGAGATTTCTAACTTTAAAACAAATATCGAAAATGATAGGTCGTAAAAAGCTGAAATTTGGTGAAGAAATGTTTGGGATTTTTACCCTTTACAAATCATCCTAGCTGGATGTTTCACCCCTTGAACATTTTTTTTTTTCAGATGGCAGCAGCAATTTGGGGCCGCGTCCCCAGTTAGCCGTCAGTTCTCTCCAACATCAAGATTATCATTCGTTAGCTGGTTCAGAAGAAAGGTTAGCGATTGGTGGGGCCAGAAGTTCGCTATCCGATGGAATATTATCCCAGCTCTCTCTACAAGGTACTATTTGAGTTTTTTATTAGGTATATTGGTGCTATTTGAAATAAAAAATTGGAGGTTTAGCAAATAAGAAGAGACTATTTTCACTGGAATTTTTTTTCTAGTTATTCTGATCCAAATCTAACGCAAGCTCGAATCCTTACTCTGAAACTAAACCAAATCCTAATTCAAAGCCTAACCTTAACCCCCCCCAAAAAAAATGCGCGGATGAAAATTACTCATGTTCGTGTTATTCTCTTTAACTTAAAAAGTTTTGGTGAAATAGTCTCTCCCTTCAAATTATGCTTTTAGCGGTTTGGATTTAGCTTTCTTGAACTAAAACTAAAAAAAAAAGTCAAATTTTTTCACAATCCTGAACCATTGGTCTAAGAATTGGTCGTGTTCTATTTCAAAAATTTCAAACAAACTGGTCTATTTTAAACATCTATAGCTTTTCACGATTAAATGGTGCAGTGATGCCAACAGTGTTCTTTCACCGACCTAGAAATTTAACCCTTATGTTTTCATTTCAGTAACAAGCTCCCTTTCCACTCGACCAAATGGTTTTTATAAACTTTTGTTTTTAGCTGGCCGAGACACACCTCCTGGTAGCCGCTCACAGCAGAGCACGATGGAGAGGAGTGTAGATCTGCTGGATTCCCAACCTTACGGAAAGTAGGTTGCCAGCTAGCTTTTTTGAAATGCAGTATCTTTTGGTTTTATGTACAGTATTTTTTTCTCATTTTGAATTTCTTCGTTCACTTTAACAACATCTAATCAAATCTTTCATTATACTTGCTGTATTACGTCCAAGCGTGTAACAAGTTGGCGGGGCCCATCTCTACATCATTGCCCCTGGGCAACACGGCTTTTTTCGAAGAAATGTTGCAGCGGTGGCGAGTCGTTTGCAACACTCTGTCCGATTTGACCGGCTCGAGATTTGAACCTTAGACGTTCCGCTTTAAAGACGAACGCATTATGCTCGACCAACTTGCCGCAGAAAGCAGAAATTTAGGTCTGGCACGCAAAAATATGCAACATCTTTTAAATTTTTTGGTATTTTAACCTAAAAAATCTACTTGTGACCATTATGTTCCTTTATTCAGTTTTAGAAAATTACACCTACGTCCTATTTGTTCAAATGAAGCGTTAAATTCCGAAAAAAGGAAATTTCCATGATTGCAACTGTTCAAAGTTTGTCTGTACAGTATACAGCAATTAGGGATCTCATAACTTTATAGTCATTATTAATGTCGAATTATTTTTTAGGATCAGTCTCACGGTACTGAAGTTTTGCTGCTCTGATTTGAACGGTGATAATTCATCCGATGCCAGTGTCAATACCAGGAACCCTGTGTCGTGCAAACAACTTGCAAAGGCTATGGAGATGCAGCAGAAAAGAGCAAAGGTAAATTACTGTCTGTTTCAAAGCTTTTCTAGGTGTGTTGATTGTGCCAAAAGAGCAAAGAAGGGCGGATTTGTCAAAATCACCGCACAGCTCCTTTGGAAGAAATGTCACAGTGCTGGCTAACCGTTGACAACAGTGTGTCCGATTTGACCGCTTTAGAGACAAACGGGGTACCGCTTGACCAACTAGGTACCAACCACGGTTATCCAAAGTTAACTTTTAAACAAAGATCAGATGATGTTACAGCAAGAAATAGTGCTTTCGAGAAGAACTAACCTGGCTTTTAAATCACTAAGATTTAAAGGTATAGTCAATTAACCTCTGCACCACGGCGGCTCTACTATAACAAGTTTAAAGAATAGTAGTTGGCTTGTATTAATTTATCGGCATACAACACAATAATGCTAAGTTAACACCCACATCCGACCTACACTTGATGTCAAAAAAAAGACGCTTAAAAATAAAATGTCCTAGAAACAAATAATCAATTAACAATTGGAAGTTTTCAATTTAACCTTAAAAATTATGCCTAAATAATTTTTAATAATTGTTCAGGATCGTATTTTTGCGCTGCGGGAAATATCTCGATTGTTGAAATCATACACCGAAACAGAGAACAAGTACGGACGCATTCTACCGTCTGCGTACTTCCAACTCATGGTCAGCTGCTTTGGCCTGGTCACAATAAAGCCGCTTGTGAAAGAACACATGACTGTTGGGTACGTAAATAATTTTTAAAACCTATCAGTGTTCCAGTGGATAGAGCATCTGTGTCTGAAATAGTAGATGCGGGGTCGATTTCCATTTGCCTAAACCAAGGGCTACGATATTGGTATTTACAACTTCCCTGCTTGACGTTCAACATTAAAAATCATCATCATCATCATATTTATTTATTTATTTACCAAGTGACGTCATATCACAAGAAAAAAACTGCAACTTCCTCTAGGTCTATCACCAAAGCATCGAAACATGCAATTCCTTTAAAACCAACACACAAACTTGCGGAGTCAAAGCGATATTTAGTCACTTGGTGAGGAGACAGCGAAGGACCGAAAGGTCATCTAAGTCTACTGCCACCTCACCAAGTCAATTTGATGCAATAGACTGGCAGGCAGGTGGCTACTTGAGTCGAAGACCGAAAGATCCTTTTAGTTGTATCTTTGTCGAGGTAACTCGGTAAATTAAGATGAAATGACAATTATGTGAAGAAAACGTAGCATGTTTTCTTTTGGCGAAAGTCTTCTTCAGATGTTTGTTGGAAAACCATCATCTTTTCTGCATCTTACTCCTCGTGGTTTTATATCTTACGCTTTTAGTAATGATAGAATGTCAGTATTTTCGAAGCGATGAAATAAAATGGATGGGCAAAGTTTTGCTGCTAATTTTCTAGCCTTTTTATTTAAAGCTGTTGTTTGGTTTATAGGGCAAATTCCAGCTCGGTTTTGCTCAACTTAACGAAAAAGTTAAAGAACCATCTCATTCTGATAGCATAGACTTTGCCAGTTTTTCTTGTACTCTTGTCTCAATACGATTGCTACTACCAGAATCATCAAAATTTCTGCGACGATTGCGAAAGTGTTAGTGAAACGTTTCCAATTTTTGCAGTGTGCTGGATCCCAATCAAGGCATTGCCACAGCTTGTAATTCTGATCGCGAGGAAGTAAGGAGTTTAATGACTTCCATTCGAAATATTCTATACAAGAACATCACATCAAGCAACATTTCAAAACATTCAAGTAATTTCTACTACGTTTTTCATGCTAGCTTATTAGCTTGTAGTATGAAGATTCATGTTTTCAGTTTCTTTTTTTCTTTACCCAATCAAGGCTTCTAATAACATGATTTTGATCAGCAATTGGATAGCAGCATGGCATGGTCCAATATGCCAATTACTTGGATATCGCCAATAGACTTTAATCTGTTATCTTGTAAAACATTTTTATATAGTATGAAGACCCATTTTTGCTTGTTTTATATGAGACTAGGATGATACAGTTAACATAGACACATAAATTCGAATGGCTTTTTATATTGTAGTACTACTAGAGCACATATGCTTTTGTAGTATTGAGTACTTAAAAAATGACCGGCCGTTTTGGCGTTTTGAAACTTCAACATGGCCTTAACGCTTTGAGTTTTAGATTGGAAACAGTTGCGGCTTTTGGTTACATCCCTTTTTGCACTGGGCACATTCCGCTACGACGCCCATGACTTATCACAAGTCAGCAACGATGTTCTGCAGTCCCTGGTGCTACTATGTGATGCGGGAAAATCGCTCTCCTTGGGAATCGGGAACGATTCTTTCTTCCAATGGTTCAACTCTGGTACCTGCCACAATAAACTGGCAGCCATGTCAAAGGTGGTGGCAAGCAACTTATTTCGAACCCTAGCTGCTTCTACCAGGTAAACAGATAACACTAGCTCTGCTGGATTCTATTTAGCAGCCGAGAAATTGCTGACTCTGGTTCGATTCCCGCCCTGCTATTACCTTGAGTCTTTGCGGAATTTTTTCGTGCTTCCATCTTTTGGGAGAGGTCCGGTAGCATGACTATTATATTGCTTGGTATTACGCCATTTTGGGCTTAAAAAGATGCCCAATAGAGAAAAGTTTCTTTCTTCGAGTTGGCCCGTCTGACTGAATGCATACATGCAAACATACTTCTCAAAGCAAAAGATAGTTCTCTTAGCTGATTTTTATGTCTTAGCTCAATTATTTGCTTGTTTTATTAATTAACAGCTGCTACAGAATAGTGTTATCTAATATCTAAGGAAACAAAAAAAGGATCAAACAACAAACTACCCCCCTCCATGCAAGTACATCCGCGGCTATTTTCTGTATTCGACTTTTATTTTTAGCTTGCACGTTGAAAGAGTACACGAGACATTTGTCGACGAAATAATGTCAGTTTTGTTTTCTATTGTCGAAAACCTATTTCGGTCGCTGGGTGGCAGCAGCGACCCGGATGTGACGTCACTGCAACACATTGCTGATCCATGGAATCTGGAAAAAATTTTCCTTTCAAAAAAGTGAGTTTTTTGCAACTATCTGCTATTATGTTAGTGAAAAAAAAGATAAGAGTTGTAGCAATTTAAAGCAGTGTAGTAAATTGTGCTTTTTTGCTTTTTTTGCGCGCATTTGTCTTTTCAAAAGTCACTAATCCGTCCGTAGTAGCAACTTCATAACGTACAATGTAAGCTAGCGTAGAAAAATGATCAAAAATAGAGATTTACTGGCAGGTATGATAGTTTTTTGATTCCGTGTCTGCTGACCACCTGCCTCGTTTTTTCAGAGGACAATCCAACCTTCGAAAAAACTTGGAAAATTCTTTGGGAGACGACCTTGTTTTTGTGCGGTTGCTGCTCTCCAGTGACGCTATGTGTCACGTGATGGCATCGTGGAGTTGGATTGGCTTATTGCTTGGCATAGCTGGCCAATTGAATTCTGACGGTGAGACGATCTCATTTGAAGATATCAAATGCCTATTACAGATCAATTTTGCGAACTGCTGTTTTAACTTGTATTTTAGTTTAAAATAGTTGCTTACAACAGCACTTTCGTGGAAATAATGCAAACTAATCAAAACTGCTGTTGGTTGCTTTCTCTAAGGAATGGAGACTCGAAGAAATTCCGCGAAAACCAGGAGTGGGAGCCATATCGCAAGGTTTGGACTAATGTTAAAGAAGGAAGGGCTAAAAATAGTCCACATGAGAGGTTTGGAAGCAGGGCAAGGCACTTACTATTGGCTCAACATTGTGGTTCACTTCCCAATCCCCTCTTAAAGGGGCTGGGTCGAAATATGGACAATCCTTTCAAAGAAGGAGTTTTTTGATCGCCCCACAAACCATTTGCAATCATTTGTGTTGTTATTTAATTACTTTTTATATCTTTTTGTTGAAGAAATAAGCTTATCCACAAAGACCATAAAACTACGATTTTTTAGGTACGTTTGTTATATCAAGTCTACGAACACGGCTGCTCGCCATTCATCTTCTTCATGCTGTACTACCCAATGTATGCGAAGGAGAAATGAAGAGGTACATATCATTGTGTTTCTCATTCAGTTGTTTCATTTTTTGTTTTGTTTTAAGAGGGTCGAAAGGTTTTGTTTATCTTGTTATCTCAGTTAAGAGAAAAGTAATAAAAATTGTCGAATGAATGTACTGTATTGCCAATGATTCTTTAGTGCAAGCTGGAGGATTTGAAAAGAGCATGAAATTTAAAATATATCTCCGAATTTTTCTCACGTAGCGAATTTAACTAATACGACCAACACTAAAGTCACATATTTGTCCTAGAATTACTTTATGCATCTCTGCAACAAATTGTTGTTTCTTGATGCTAGGTTAAGATTTGCTAAATTTTTGCAGCGAAATCATGTCAAAAGTCACAAGCTCTCTTTTTCAAATTATTGCGCACTCCCACTGGGTGGCGCTCCCAGCTACAGAGAAAAAACTTTGCTGCGAAGAAAAAATAGACAGCGGCGAAACAGAAAAGCTAGGGGTAAGATAAAAGTGCTTTTCTTACAATATTTTTTGAATCAGAGTACAGATAAGCAAAAGCTGGAGCCACATAGCATTTTGTTTTGTTTGTAAGCTATACAGCTCATAATCATTGTATCCTTTTCAATAAAACAATATGTTACCTGGACCCAAATTTTTCTGGTTTTCTTAAAAAAATTTTCCTTTCTGAATCGAAATTTTGTAATGTTTGTTTTAACTGCAAATTTTATTATTGATTTTCTTATGCTTTTTTATGTCTTACGGTATGTTTGCTTATGACCTCAAACAACAACAACAAGACCTCAATTGTCTTGAAAAAAGATCAAAAAAGTTTTTTCTTGTCTTTTGTATCTGTGTTTACACTTAACATATTTTGAGTTATCTCTACTGTTCAAGCAGTAATTTATAATTACATTTTTATTCCTTTTTATTGCTGAGCGTCAGTCAAGCAAGGAAGTTGTGAATACCAGTTTTTTTATAGTGTTTGGTTTGACCCTTCCGGGAATCGAATCTGAGTCTACCCTTTCACCTGCAGACAGTCTATCCACTTAACCATTGACCAGTGAACACTGAGCATTATAAATATTACTCATGAAAAAGTTGTATCGTAACTATACTAGAAGAAAGTAGTTTTAAAATGATTTCACTTCTTTAAGGTGATTATCAGCGACCATAGTTTGGGGGGCTCAGAAGCACTAGATGAAGAAATTATTACGTTCGCCAGCGACTTTCGGTTTGACCCAGAAAAGTGTGTTTGTACGACGGTGAGAGAGAACCACACTCTCGTCCATTCCAGCGGTGGAAGAGGATACGGGATGTTAATTAACGGAGTGTGTAGAGGTTGTTACAAGTGGAAGGTGCGGTAGCAAAAGCTAAATAGTTTTACATTGGGGCAGGCGCGTAACTATGATTTAGCTAAAGGAGGGGGGGTCAAATTTTTCTGTCCAAAAATGCATCTATCGGCGGCGGATCGAGTAAACTGATGCATCTCAAGTGTATGTTCGTCCCCGGTCACTGATTGACTTTTTGGAACGAAATTGCCATTTTAATTCTATTTTGAAGAAAGTTTGTACGGTTTTAGTATCAGCACTTAGAGGTAAATTGCTGAGATTTGAAAGAAATAAGTTGCTAATCCCCTTAGGCCCTATCTTGACTTGTCAGGTCTAAGGAGATTTAGTTAAAAGCTTGCTTATTTGGGTTAAATTTTCTAAGTGGCATGGCTAAGCACTAAGCAGCTCTTTATTTAGCCTTGGTTTCGTTACTGCATGAGGGCTTCCAATGGCGTTCCTAATTATGTCATGATGTTTGTTTCACAGAAATATCGCCAGGTGGTATCACAATCTTGAAGACAAAGTTGGTTAGTGTTTTTTAACACTTTTGGAAACCTCATAATTTTGAAAACCGAAATACTTTCTAAAATGAAGTTGAACTATAAACATGCAAAACAATGTTTTTGTGTGCTTTTTTCGGTCATCCTTTTTTTGTTAAAAAAGAAGGTAGTTCTATTTTTAAACATTTATTGATGTTTTTAGTTCCACATTTTGAACGAGAATCCCGGCAATGAAGGCACATGTATCGGTGTTTCGCACTACCCAGTCAACGATTTTAGTCACCG
The DNA here is from genome assembly GCA_963965965.1 of Trididemnum nubilum. Classification (NCBI taxonomy): domain Eukaryota; kingdom Metazoa; phylum Chordata; class Ascidiacea; order Aplousobranchia; family Didemnidae; genus Trididemnum; species Trididemnum nubilum. The sequence continues at coordinate 11,038,435 of OZ014474.1, forward strand.
CTCAACGTCGGACATGTGGTTATACAGAGCGTACAGGTAAAGGTTGTTAAGTTTTTTGCCTTTTTTTAATCAAATAATTTAATTCATTTTTAAACTTGTTTGTGATTTCCGTTAGTACCTTGCTGAGGAGGTAACTTTTGCTTTTTTTTCACGTTTTGAGGTAGCTGTTGTCAAAACATTTGATTAATTACTCTACGGACAACCTAAACGAGGATTAAAGGCGAAATCAATGGGGGTAGCCAAAGTTCGGCCAATTGTATTGGATTCGTTTGGCGTTAACTTCATTCTTCTTGACCCAGCCGTTCCAGAGGTACTCTACTTCAAACACGACGTAGGGGCCTCCAAATTACCATTTTTATTGGCAACCCTGACGTTTCAATGCCTTAGCCTAGCATACTGTGGCTTAGTTTAATTTCGGCGTTGCCTTAGGACTTAACTAATGTGGCGTCGGCGATGTTATGAACGTTAGAGTTGCCAATAAGAATTATGATTGGAGGTCCTACGTCGTATTTGATGTAGAATATCTCTGGAATGGTGGGTCAAGAAGGATAAAGTCAACGCTGATCTAATCTAATACGATTGGTCTAATTTAAAAGTTACCTTATACCAAATACCGTTTAATTTTGATCATATTAGGAGCGATTTTGTGTTTCTCAACTCGCATTTTTGCAGTGGCAACCTCTACCACAGTGGAGAGTACACTCAGCAATTCAGCAGCTACAGCAAGGGTGACGTCATCACTTGTGTGATTGACGCCGCTGAACGAACGCTCAGTTTTGGTGTGAACGGCGCCGTCCCTGAGATAGCATTCCGAGATGTGGACACATCGAGAGAGCTGTACCCTTGTGTGATGTTCTACAGCAGCAATTCGGGAGAACAAGTTAAGATCTCCGATTTTCAGGTAGAAATCGACTCGATTACTATTTAAAAATTGCTTGTTTTTAAGCAAATGAAACAAATAAATTTTGGTTGTTTTCTATGCAGTACGTCCCAAAAACGTTATGTGGGATCATTTATTCGGTTGTTTTCTATGCAGTTACGTCACAAAAACGTCATGTGGGATCATTTATTCGGTTGTTTTCTATGCAGTTACGTCACAAAAACGTCATGTGGGATCATTTATTCGGTTGTTTTCTATGCAGTTACGTCACAAAAACGTCATGTGGGATCATTTATTCGGTTGTTTTCTATGCAGTTACGTCACAAAAACGTCATGTGGGATCATTTATTCGGTTGTTTTCTATGCAGTTACGTCACAAAAACGTCATGTGGGATCATTTATTCGGTTGTTTTCTATGCAGTTACGTCACAAAAACGTCATGTGGGATCATTTAAATTCAAAATGGGCCAAAAATGTCTCATTTTAGTGATGCGGCTTCGGCGAACTTCCAAATTGGGAAAGGTTTCTCAACCCAGCGACTTCTATGTTTTAGGAGTTATTTGTAAATAAATTTAACTCAAAGCCAAGTTGGTTTGCGGCAAGTTTTTATCTGAAAGGATTTTACCCTAAAAAACCGGTAGAGAGCATTTTTTCCCTCTTTCCTTCCAATGTGAAATAGGTTTAAATATTGCTTTGTTTTTTAATTAATACCACGTGTTAATAAACGCTCTTTTCTGACCTAATGATTATTGATGCATGGACAGATTGGACACCTCAATTCCGCAGAAATTTTGTTAAAATAAAAAGAAAAAAAAGAAACTAAGCTACTAGTTAGATGATGAGCGTATTTTTTTGCGTTTTTACCTAATTTTACGTTGTGGAACCTATATTTAGGCTTTGGGAAGCAGTCAGAACTTATCGGTTGGAGACCCAGTATGTGCCACGGAGCATGCTACAATATCTCAAGCTTGCGTGCAACTAGTGTGCGATCTTTATACTTCAAAGAGCGCTCATTGGTATGACGTCATCACGGGTGACGTCATCTGCCGGTTGAATAAACTCCCGAGCATTTTGGATAAAGCAAGCATCAGCAACAGTGGGAATTGTTCAGGTAGATGATTAGATATTAAAAATTGTTTTCTAAAAATTAATTTCAAAATTGAAGGGATTTTCTTTTTTCAACTTCCGTAGTGTGAATATAACAGACACATCGAACATTGGGAATTAAGAATATAACTAGCCAAGCTAATTTCCATCGTAAACTCCTTAGTGGCGTACGAAGTTTATATGAACAATTACGACACTAGTTACTTACGTAACTCGCCTTCCCGTTAGGCGTCTACACTTTTCCTGTAATGAGAACCACTGAATTTTGGGTTTAGGCTGGCTGTTTTTAAGTTTTCGGTCTCCTTTGTTCTTGTTGGTTGACAAAGTCGCCAGAACAAAACAATACGGTCCACTGGCTATGATCGCTAAACCTGGTTAATTCGTTACGATTTGTTGCCGTATATCAGAAGTCGACTTTTGATCTGATCCGTGTTCTTAATTTGTTTGTTTATGCCGAGGCTGGCGTTGTTCTTAATTTGTTCTTAAATTGTTTTTATAAAAAAAGAGTGCAGGATTTATTTGCGGACTGCACTCTTTCCGTCTTCAATGCTTTTGTATACGAAGAGACATTTCACCAGAAATTTCTTTCTACTTTTTAGCTAATTTTATTCTGACCAAATATAATCTAAATTGTAATCCTCACGCTAAATCTAATCTCAAACCTAACCCAAACCCTAATCGTAACCCTTAAAAAGTAAATGGTAAAAAAATTTTTTTAACATTTTCGTTTTCTTGAACTTGAAAATTATTGGTGAAAAGTCACTGCCTTTTTTATAGCTTTATGTTTTGTTTAGACTTGAATTTGAGTCCCGAAAGCAAAAAGCAACTCCAGTATGACGTGTGGCCTGTCCTGTCAGTCATATCGAGTGTTGATGATGGCTTTCGTGTGGGAGGACGATGCCGAGTGACCAGCTCCTCCCGGAGCGGGGTCCTCCTCGGGATGACACACGACAACAAGATGAGAGTACAGTGGGATGATGCGAGCGAAGTAAGAAAATTATAAATCAGATAAAAATGTTTTTTGTGGAGTTTTGAGCTGAGTGAACGCTACAAGTGCCCAAGCATTTCTCATGACTCGTTTCTGTCATCGTTTTTTGTTTTGGTCTGAAAAAAGCTCCCAAAAACTCAAGAAAAATGAAATATGATATGGAGAAAAAGAACAGACACATTTTCATTACCCGTTTCTGTTGTTTGAAAGAACAGACACATTTATTTAAAAGAACAGACACATTTTCATTACACGTTTCTGTTATTTGAAAGAACAGACACATTTATTTAAAAGAAAAGACACATTTTCATTACCCGTTTCTGTTATTCTGTCATTTTGTTTAAAAAAAAAAAAAAAACGAAATAAGAAATTAAGATAAAAAACTGAAAAAGTGCCGAAAAAATGGGCACATACAAAAGTGATTTTTTCATGTTTAGTTAGTTTGTTTCGATTACCTGGCTCGTTCCTCTAGATGATTTCAATTTTTTTTTTTCAGATTTCAGTCAGCAGCTGTGCAGTTTCATCACTTGAGCCTGTTCCCGAAGCATCTTTCCAAATGGCGGATTTTCCTCTACTCAAGCCAGACGTACTCAATGCTATCTGTAAGCTATCAGGGATGGTCAGTATGGAAAAAAATGCTGCCCAGGTAGAAAAACTTGTTTTCGTTAAAACTTGCCGTACATTAGGAGAATTATCTTTGTAAGTTGACAATAAAGTTCCTCATTAACGGTTGCAGTCCTTCTCAGTCAATAGTACTTTTGGGGGGTCTTTGTTTGCAAACCTGTCGTTAGGCTGGACCTCTACAACAGGAAGACTGCGTGTCTCTAATGGGAAATAAGTGTAAACTGTCTTTCCTAGGACACAACTACGCATTGCTAATTTGAGAATCGAACCAGGGGTCAGCAGCCTTTCGATCACTAGCCTGATGATCTACCAACTAAACTATCGCCGCCGCAAGACAACTGATCGCCAGTATTAGAGTTGGGTGCAGTTTGTTCACGATCAATTTGCCGCGGTCAGTTCGTGTATCCTATTATATTTGGCGCTGCATTTTTTGTAGTTGCTTGTACTGTATTACTCTTTACTATCATATTTTACAAGATCTTTTTTACGACAATGTGTACTTTCTTCCCAATTGCCTTGCAGAAAGTATTGAAAGTACTGGCATTATTATTGCATCTCGATTAATGTAAAACAAAAACTATCTAGTTACCTTGGCGGGGAGACAGCGAAGTGACTTTTTGATCTTCGAGTCAAGCTGCCACCTGCCCAACTCCCGTCAGTCCACCACGTACGAAAGAGGCTTCACACTGTTCCCTTTGATACTGAACTTTAAACCTGGCGAAGTGTGAATTCTATTTTTACGGTCTTTAGTTTGAATACAAAGAAATGCACTTTTAATCTTTTAAAGCGATATCAAGGGAACCACAAGCCATTTTAAAGTACTTCTGTTATTTTAATTGCTGAAAACTCAACGATTTTAGAATCAGCCCAAAAACAAAATTGAAAAAATGTTGGACGAAGATATAGCTCAAAAGATGAAAGATGAATATCCTGATATAACCTCCACCACTGACATTAACACCATCCAAATCACTTTTGAAAAACCGTCCAATACCGATCTAAGTAGCGTCAAGACCGAGCAAAATGAATCCGACTCGGAAAGCGAGCATTTTGAAAATGGTAAGACTTCAATGTTTTATTTTATCTCATATGTAATTGGAGTAAATCTGAAACGTCTTCATTGGCCAGCATCAACAACTGTAAATTCAAATTTATTAGATTTGTTGGACTAAAACAGAGGTGTCAAATCTTTCCCAAATGGGACTTCGCGACGGTGCCCTCTGGACAACAATGAGTCCAATAATGGCGTAAAGACCAAAAAAAGTCTCCGGTTATATCCTTGACATTCTAGCCTTGAAAGCAGATGAAGACCAAATAGAAAAAGGTTTTCGGTCATGTTTCTGGACCCTTTGGGTCGTAAAAACAAGTTATGCGTTTGCGTAACTGCAGGCTTTGGTTGGAAAATAGATTAATACTATCAGTACAGACTGGAATAAATTTCATCGCGAGCTGCTAATGGCCCTCGGGCCGGACTTTGAACACATCTGGTCTAGAACAAACTGGTGGAAGTTACCAAGTTAGGAAATAAAAAGTTATGAAGTAATCTACTAAGTTGACTATCGCTCCAGTTTTGTAATGTATTCTTCAGTTGCGCAAACAGGGGGCTTAAGGGGCTGAAGCCTCTTTCTTGGCAAAATCACTTTAAACGTATTACCCGAATGGCCGAATATTAGGGTGTTTCATTTTTTCACCATTTTTGAAATTGAAAATGCTTGGGGTCGTATCTGATGGAATTTTTGACGCTGATTTCGAATATGTAATTTTTATTTCGCTATGACGTCATTTTGAGGTTGCAGCACGCGTTCGAAACTCTGACAGAGCACGATTTCGGGAATTTCCCGTATCTCGGTAACGGTACGAGATAGCGCGTCGAGACTGGTGTCAAAATGCGCAGAAGGGTCGATTTCCTATACCCTCTCAATACAATTTTTAAGTGTATCTTGAACAGAAAAAAAGTTATTAGCAAATAACACTTTTATCATGCAATTTTGATTTTCAACACACAAGGGCATTATGGCATTCGCTGTAATCACACGCAAAACGTAGTTTGTAAGTTCACACCAGGAAAGAAAAGTCAATCAGCCTTGTCTAACTCCATACTACACAAAAATGCGCGCAAGCGCATGTCAGTTTTATTCATTTGTGATGGTTCATCTCTGTTCAATCAGCCTTGTCTAACTCCATATTATGTAATAAATCGTTTGATCTGTTGTTACTACTGCAGTTAAAAAAACTGAGAAATGAGGGTGAATTGTGTTCTAGCAAAGCTTTGATCTTCTGTACTAAATGATTTCAATGCTTACTCTTTTATCAAATCGTGGTGGTAATGGCCGGTGTTACTTCCCGCAGTTACTTCCTATAGAAAGTTTAGTTACTTCCAACTTCCAAACTTTCGCCTGTCTGTGACATCAGCGAAGACAGCTCGAAATCATCTCATGATCCAGAGTATACCGATTGCAAAACGCTGGCGCGCATTTTTGTCTAGTATGGAGTTAGACAAGGCTGATTGACTTTTCTTTCCTGGTGTGAACTTACAAACTACGTTTTGCGTGTGATTACAGCGAATGCCATAATGCCCTTGTGTGTTGAAAATCAAAATTGCATGATAAAAGTGTTATTTGCTAATAACTTTTTTTCTGTTCAAGATACACTTAAAAATTGTATTGAGAGGGTATAGGAAATCGACCCTTCTGCGCATTTTGACACCAGTCTCGACGCGCTATCTCGTACCGTTACCGAGATACGGGAAATTCCCGAAATCGTGCTCTGTCAGAGTTTCGAACGCGTGCCGCAACCTCAAAATGACGTCATAGCGAAATAAAAATTACATATTCGAAATCAGCGTCAAAAACTCCATCAGATACGACCCCAAGCATTTTCAATTTCAAAAATGGTGAAAAAATGAAACACCCTACCGAATATGCAAGTTTTCAAACGTATTTTGCACTTGACCAGTAAGTGGGAGAGGGGACTAATTTTTTTTTCAGGTAACGTTAAAAGGGCAATTTTTTTCCGAGAAATTGCAATAATTGTTCAGTGGTTGAAAGATTCTCCTTCAGCCCCCCATGGCCTCGGGCTGCTCCTTGACGGTGATCCATGTGACGCATCGGTTGTTGCATATTTTTCCGAGCAGAAAAATAAAGCTTTGGGTTCTAACCCTCTCTCCCTTCATGGTTTTGCGCTTGGTTTTCCTCGTGTTCGATTGAAAGCTTGGACAAGTTAGCTGCTATCTAACAAGCTTCTCTTTTTGTTGTAGTTACGGATGAATGGTGGGAGATGAGTGCTTCTGCTATCAGAACAAGCGCCCTTTCTGCGCTACAAAATATATTCACAAGTAGCAGGTAAGGAGAAAGTGTTCACTTTATAGCGAAAAAAATATGGTAGTTTGCTGTTATTAATAGGGTTGGATTGAATTTGAATTTTGAATTTGAATCCGCTCACGAATTATCAATGAATTTGAATTTTGATTTTTCAAAGTCAATGAATTTGAATTTAGTTTTTCAAAGTCAATGAATTTGAATTTGAATTTAAAAATTAAAAACAAAATGAATGGATCCAACCAGTGCCGTCGCTAAAAGGGGCAAAGGGGGCCGTACCCCCTAACGGCCGCTTGTGCCTCATTTTGGTTGACTAAAAATACTGCTTTTGAAACATCACGCAACGATAAGACAACAGACAGTCAGACAATGATGGAAAAAGGAATAATTACGTTTAAACATAATTCTCCTCTTATGTTTTTTCGATTCTTTGCGACATTGCTGGCAACCAACTGCTGTACATTAATCTGACTTTACGGATGTGTCGCGGAATTGCGGAAGAGACATGTAAGCATGCAGAAATTGTTACCGGTACTTCGTTAGTGATCATGACCTGAAACAATGCGTGAAAACTTTTTTTCATAGACCAGCTGTTTTGATTTTTAGAGCGCACTCAACATTTTGAGGTCACACTCAGTGGCGCAACTAAGGTGACGGGGCTTAAACCCCATTTGCAAAGTCACTTGGAAAATTTAATCTCAAAATACGAGCGTTTAAACGTATTTTAGACTTGACCAAAAGTAAGGGGGGGTTGAGGTGCAAAGCAATTCAATTCTTTGAAATGACTTTTGAACTTTAGAAATTTAGTTATTCATATCGCTTCTAACAGTGTGAAGTATGATTTTAAAATGGCGTTAAAATTGCGTTTTTTTCTGCTTCAAAATTGCCCAGCGGCCGGGGGCACCGCCCTCAGGCCCCATACACATTCACTTAGTATTTACTATCTATGTCTGTCTGTGAAACGCTTGAGTTGCATAAGTTTGTTCAGCTCGGGGGCTAATTTAAGCAGTTTTTGTACAAAAAAAAATTTGGTTCACCTCTCTTAGCAAAATCCTAGTTGTACGTCTGGTAGCATTCACTGCTGTGGATAGATTTTTTAGCGATTAATGGCCGCCGACGAAACTAGCTAAGAAACGCGGCCGGCCTTATTTTAAAATTGCGCAAAATTGTAGCCGTACAAGATCTGAAGATCAATTTTTGTACGCAAATTTTAGTGCTTCCCCCACTTTTGGCTAGTCCCCTTTCACTTCGTTTGCTTTGGCGACGGTACTGGATCCAACTCTGGATTCAAGCAACTTGAGTTGTTGGTATATTACGCACCTGCGATCAGGACCTCAGAGAGAAAATTTTTCAGGGGGTGCGAAGGTCGATACCGGGCCCCCAAATCTTATTGGGGCCCATGGCGTTAAATCGTTTTTTGTCGGATGGGTGTAGATCTTCATTTAACAGTGAGGGGATAACGATATTCGCATGCAGTTAGGACCTACGAAAAACACAACTAGACATAAAATTGGTTTAAATCCAGCTAGGGAGTCTGGGGAGGCGCTGTGAGCTCCCCCAGTGGGGTCCGGGGCGGAGCCCCGGAAGCTTCAGCACTTTTTATGTTTCTCGAGGGTAAAATACAGCGTTTGATCAACATCCCAGCACCAAACTTGCTTAAATTGACAAGTAGAAAACGCGATATACATGAAAGTAAGTATGTGAAATGGGGGATGATGACATTGACACAACATTATACAATATAACGACTTTAATACTGCAATCCCAAATATTTTACTGATAAAAGTTTTAAGAAGTCATCTGCAATCATGGACTTCACAAACCCAAATACCTATTAAATTCATACAGACAGAGTGAGTTACTCAATGTATAGTATGTCAACTTTGACTTTGCTCTCTGAGGTTAAAGGCGGTGAATCATCCAGCCAATTCCGGTGGTTTACAATAGCTAAAATTGAACTATAATTTTTGATATTTTTTGTTTTGATTTTGGGCCTGCGTTTGCAAAGATATTCAACAAATACAAAAAGATGTCCCCCCGAAAAAAGTTTTTGGAAACTCTGAGTTTTGATGTTCCCGCCAAAACCACAGTAGGCCTAATGGTTTAGAGAACTGTGGTAGGCCTAATAGTTTAGAGATAGTTTATTTCTAAGTAGTTTAGGCCTAACTATCTCTAAACTATTAGGCCTAATAGTTTAGAGATAGTTAGGCCTAATAATTTAGTAAGATTACAGTAGGCCTAATAGTTTAGTGAACTGTGGTTTTGGCGGGAAGATCAAAACTCAGAGTTTCCAAAAACTTTTTTCGGGGGGGCATCTTTCTGTATTTGTTGAATATCTTTGCAAACGCAGGCCCAAAATCAAAACAAAAAATATCAAAAATTATAGTTCAATTTTAGCTATTGTAAACCACCGGAATTGGCTGGATGATTCACCGCCTTTAAAATGCTTTTGGATGTCTGGAAATGTGGGCGCTCGTAAATTGTTATACCGAAGAAATTAATTAAGGCTTTCAAGTCAGAGAAACGCAACAAAACGTTACGTTTGGTGCAAGTGTATGGCTTTTGATACATTTTCTTTTTTTTTTAATCAAATCGGCCACTACTGGATGCCCTAAAGGCTGTGTAACAAAAACAGCGAACAATTACCAGTAGTGAATAGGCTGACCGATATTTTTGCTGTAGGCAAGTTTGATTACGGTGTTATGGTGCCATACCAAAACTTAACGCGGAAATCTGAACTCTTCCAGGCCCCCCCTGGGCCCGGGTACGATGTACCCCCTGAACCCCCTCTCGCAGGCCCTGACTGCGATGCGCTAGTACACATCTGCGACTGCGAGACTGCGACTTGCTAGATGCAAATTGCAAAATCCTCTTTGAATCTTGGGTGTAAAAAGTGGGGGTTGGATTGATTTTGAATTTTGAATTTGAATTTGAATCCGCTCACAAGTTATTGATGAATTTGAATTTAGTTTTTTTGAAGTCAATGAATTTGAATTTGAATTTAATTTTTTCAGAGTCAATGAATTTGAATTTAAATTTAAAAATTTAAAAAAAATGAATGGATCCAACCCTGGTTATTAATATGTTTATTGTCATTTAACTGAAGAACTTTGCATTTTGTTGCTTGGGGTTTCCTACTTTTAGATGATCTTGATTTTAGGTACATTGAACTTTTACTTTGTCTTCGCAAACCTGAAAAAGACGATAAAAACTCAGTGAAGTCTCCAGCACAAAAAGAAGTCTGCAAAGAGAAAAACGCTAGCGAAATGGTGCAAGAATATGAAGAAAAACAGGTAATTTTTATTCAGTTGCGTTATCAGAATAGGCTTTAAGTAAGAATCGTTTTAACGAACGAAGAGCAAGTGCCTTCATTTGCCCCTAAAGTTTTGTTATTCCAGTAATTCAAATAAACCCTCTTGGGTTTGGCTTTAAGCCTTTTTGAGCTAATTTTACGTCACGGTGGCTAGGTCTGGCGAAAACGCAGCAATGCATTTATTATTTGATGGAATCGGTCAGTGGATATCCGAGGCCGAGGTGGTTTTTTCAAAAGAAATGAATGATTAACGGCGTTTCTTTTCAAAATACGTAGTTGCAAAAAAACGTAACCGCAACAATAAATGTACTGTAGTTGACTAGATACTCTCTCTTAAGCAGCTATTTTTAAAGGCAAGCTTTTTTTCATCGAAGAAAATTGCCTTTTTCATTATTTCTTATCCCTAATTTATTCCTAACTTTAATTCTTTCCTTAAAAGTAGCTGCCCGTAACACTAGCCCGAACCCTAACCTTAACCCTTAAAAATACGGACGAATATTTGTCATTTTCTGTTTGATCTTTAAATGAAAATTTGTCGATGAAATTGTCACTCGGAATTATTTATAAGTAACTCGAACTATCATGATTGAAAGAAGTCAAAAAATAAATGAGTCATCTTGATGAAACAATCGCAACACGAGATACAGTTTGTAGGGTTATTTATTTGTTTATTTATTTTTTGATTTTGTTCCCAAGAATTTCTTGCCAAACAGCATGGTTAAAATTTAATTTTGATTGCCCACTTGAAAACCATGGTTAGGCGGTTGTGTCTGTCTCAAAATAAAAAGTAGTTTGAATCATTACCAGATTAGATCTATTGCTTAATCAATGGACCTTTACTGCTTTAACTCAGCTAACTCAACGGAAGACTTTTTACGATTAGAAAAAACAGCTGACACAGATATGATACCGGTATAGAAATAATTGCTTGGTTTAAGTTTTTTATGTTTTGTACAGGAGTTGCGCGACGTGGTGCGAAAGATCATGACCTGTGTAGTGAAGCATGCTGTCAAGAGTGAGCAACATTGCAAGGCATTTGAAATTCAGCGGGCATGCTCGATCCTTATGAGGGTTAGTAAAGATAGCCCAAGATTTCGAATTACTCTGAAAAACGTTTTAGCAGTGATTACGTGTCTTAAAAGGTGGACGGTTTGTCTGGTATCTTGGCGGACAATTTGTTAAAATATTGGTTTAATCACCATTTAAAAAGTTTCAAGAAACTGCTTTTTTGGGGGGCGGCTGCACCAAGCTCTGTAATTTCGTAAAAATAATTTAAGCCCACACTAGGACAAGTGATTTGCACAAATAGATTGTATATTTGCATATCAAAGTAACGATTCATGATGGAGAAGCTTTAGCTTTAGTAAACAAGACTAATTCCTTTTTCAGATGTCAGCTAATGCCATTTTGCGGAAGAAATTAGGGCTTCGTTTTATCGCAGTTTATCCAGAAGACGCCATGTTGGAGCCAGATGACCTAAGTATGAAAATTTTGAAGTTTTGTTAATGATTGCTAAACGTGAAATCTTTAAAGTTTGGCACAAACTGTTAGTTTTAATGGGTTGATACAAACCCAACAGACTTCATTTCAAAAAATTATCTGAATAGAAGCCAGTGTCGGTATAACTCCGAAATTGACCTTTCATTTTAGTTTGGCTTGGCAGAAATTTTCTAGTGCAAAAAAGGTAGCCTGATTCACCTCTTATGCTTGTGTAGATTTCTAAGGCAGTATTGTATTTTACAGATTCCCTTTTTACCAACCCAATTTTTTGCATTTCTTGTGTTTTTTATTTCTTCTAAAACCACCTATTTCAAAGAGCTCTACTTCTTATAGTGTTACCTTTCTCGTTCAATTTGAATCAGATGGAAAATTTACTTCTCAAGGCTACATTTGACTTAACGTTTCGTATCAGCACAAATCTTGATGTGCGCTATGCATTATACGTAAATAAAGAAACTTACATGGTGTTTTTTGTAATTTTATTCCGTAACGATGGCTATTATTGTAGGCACAGCCCAACAATCCGTGTCTGGGACGAGAGAGTCAATTTCGACGTATGCAGATGATTTTTCAGATCAATCTTTGTTCACGTATGTTTGTGACAGTTAAGATTAAAGCATTGTACTGTAAGTGTCATTTTCAAATTAGTCTATATCGGCGGATGCATGGTTTATGTTTTGAATGGCATTGAAATTTATGCTTTCCAAATCAGTATCATTTAACCGTACTTGCAGTCTTACGTGATGCTTATTTCGTTTTATTGTGGTTAACTGTGTAACTACGATAGATCAGCTCAGTTTGTTTTTCAAGGTGGTATTTATGGTTGGAACCTAAGAAGAAACCATAATATTTCTCTCGAAATCATTCTCATGTCAATTTTTTTTTTCTGAAACCTTTTTTTTTTTAAATCAGCTGCAAAATCATAACATTTGAGCAAAAGCAATAGATGCATGTTACCTGTCTCGAGCCAGCATGAAATATTTGACTACGTTTTTTGTTTTTCGTAAAGATTTATGTTTGATATTTGCGTTACTCTCAGAAAAGCCTTTAAAAAAATAAAATGCTTTTTTGTGATTTTACTGCTAATATTTCCTAACCCATCTTTGTAAAAGCTGTAACAAAAATTATTCTTGGCGATGTTAATACATTTATCTCACTGCGGCTGTGCTCAAGATCAACGTATAAAAGCTTATTTTAGTTTTATCTTGTGTAGTTCTCGTCGGCACACGTACCCTGTCGTTTATCATCATTTTGCTCTTTATAAGAGTGGCAATGCTGCCCTATCATCTAACTCTAATGCAAGGCTCCGCTGGAAAAGAATAAAAGAAGACCAATTGAATGAACAGTAGAGCGCTTTACTGATTAGTTATGCCACATAGAGGAAGTCCAGTCGTAAAAATAGAGACATTTTTATTCAACTTACCGATAGAAAAATGGCTTGATTGAAAACGATCATGTTAGAAAACCTTCCCGTTGACGGAAGTTGATTTTTTGCCCAGGTTTTTTGGTTAGATTTATAATCTTTTTTTAACCGGTTATTTTTATTACCTTCAGTTCATTTTTGCATTTGCTAATGAAATATAAGATTGCAGAATTTTCTTAAATTTAGGTTAATGACCGCTAAACGATCGAAGAAAAAAAACAAACTTGCGTCTACGTAGTTGACAGGTTCTCCTTCATTTTCAGCGCCATCCACTTCAAATTTAATTTATTTTGATTTGTATTGAATGCGTTTGCGTAACTTTTGATTTTTATAGCGGCACTGAGTTTGAGTTGCTGGGGATGCATCCCTCAATGGGGCCCATCTATCGAGGTGTCCACAGGAGGTCGCAACAGAGCTCAAGATCAAGAAGGCAGTTAATAGATTTTTTATTTGCTAAACTTAAAACTTTATTGGCTGGTAAGATAATGCTATTGTCATGGAATTGTTGTAGTTGTGGAATTACTGTGACTAGTTTTTGATTATTTCTGATCACTAATTTAGGAAAAAAGTAGTTTTTCATTCCTGAATTTGCAATTTAATCTCGCAGTGTGACAGGCGATAGCGGTTAAATAATTATTCGATTAGTGGCCCTACTGTACCTGTTTCATTCTTGTAAATGAGAGCATTTGCTACGGAGTGCCACACCACAGAAATGACCTTTTTCACATTACGCAAAGGGGCGCCCCACATTACCATTGCTTATGTGTACCCTTCGGTCCCCTTTTATAACCCATGGATAGACACTAGGCAGCTTCTTTATTCTGCCTTGGAAAAGCACGAGAACCTGAATAATATGTTGCATTGTACATAAACAGGTTTGTCTGTATTTTTGTTTGCAAGTTTCATAGCATGATGTTTGGATTATCAAGACTTGTTCTTGCAAATCGTCTTGAAAAATTGCGGCTAAAGTTTTGCTAGATTTCGCAATATGCATGTCATAAAATTGTGATGTATATTTGTGTAACATTGTGTTCGTTTGATTATTAGGGTAATAGTTCTATTATCTGCGTTTTATGTAACCTAGCATGTTGTTGAATTGGGTGTGGCAGTTATATCACAATTTTTTTAACTGTTTCCTCTTTCAATTATTTTGATTTACTGTATTTCGAAGTTAAATATTGACAACCAATTTCAGCAAAACTGGTTTTAACCCGTTTGTAACTGGCTTTAACAGGTCTGGGGAAGATCGATCTTCTTCTGAAAGAACAACTCGCTATACTAGGTGAGACTGTTGTTTTCAGTGGTGATAAAAATTGTTTTGCAACTGAACTAGAGCTACCACTTTGAAGTTAACTTTTTGAGCCTAACTAATCCTATCATTCGAATGCTTTGGGTGAATACTGGAAATGAAGTCGAAACTTACGCTAGCAGCAAAGTTTAAACCTTAACAAGGACTAAAATTTCAACTCATTCTTCTCCAAACTGGAGACATCGCGAATCCAAATGCCCCGCCGTAATCTTCTATGTTTTATGCCCTTTTTAAAGGGGGTGAAGCAGTCAGCTAGAGTTATGTTTAAAAGATAAAAAACAATCCAAAGCATATCTTCACCAAATTTCAGCTGTCTACGACTTACCGTTTCTAAGATATTTCACTTCAAAGTTAGGAGACCTCCCAACAGGGTTTCCAGGTAAAATTTCAAAATCAAATCAATTAGAATTTCATCGTTTTTGAAATTATCTTTAAGGTATCTTCCACAGCTGGTCTGAAAGCACCTGAATGCAAAGCTTCAGACTAAATATTGGTGTTGCGACAGAACACTTTCGCAAGTTCGTTTTAGGATGGCCTAATTCTTAGCAGTTTATATTTTGAACTGTAAGATTGTGTGGGAGATCTGTTTAGCTTTGAAATAAAATTTCTCAGTCGTAGAAAGCTAAATTTTGGTGAAGATATGTTTTAGATTAGTCTTTATCTTTTGCACATAATCTTAGCTGGATGCTTAACTCCGTGTAAAAACAGTAAACTCTGGTTCGATAACTACTGGCATTAAACAAAAACTGGTTTTCACTGGTTTGTGTTTGACTTTCAGCTTTAGCAGTATTGCTTGACATGATCTCACTTATAATTTTTTAGACTGATGCCTCGTTCCTATCACAGTTCCACCCAAGTTCGCCGCCCCAGCACTCCACCTCCCCATGCGCTGGCCGCTATCGAGGGGCAGTCCTCTACCACATCTAGTGGCACCATCACAAACCTACCAATGACTACGCAATCCCCAACTCGTAAGCGATGCATTATTTCCTTTGTTTTTACGCATACGCGATGGCAATTTACGTACGCGACAACTGGCCGGCGCCAATTGACCGCGAACCAACTAATCTTTATGTTGACTGTCAATTTGTTCTCGTTCAGTTAACTTGTTTCGAGCAACTTGTCTCTCTTAGATCAAAAGTTTTGTTGGTCGTGCCACTGGTTACTTCATTGTGTATACGTCAAGTCGTCAAGGGTGCCTTTTGTTATCGTCCCCTTTCCCTGCTTCCTTTGGCCTGATATGTATTTTGAGTGCTATCGCATACGTAGAAGCGTATCTTATGATTATTCTAACAAGTTGTACGCTGGTTGGTGAATATAAACAAAGAATACGCTCGTACGCTCACGATTTTGCGCCGAGTGTAGACCCGACATTTTCCACGACTATTCTGAATTCAGCCCTTCATATTACACTACCTTCAACACTGCCCAGCACTATACAAAGTCATGATTTTAGAAAATATCGATGATTTACTACTGGTGGAACCTTTTTTTTGCAGAGTCAACTACAGAAGCCCCTACTCCTACTCCTGCTCTTGGCTTGGTCATCGCACCTAACGTGCTGCAGCAATTACTAGAGATGGGTTTTTGGAGTCAGCATATTATGCGAGCTGTGAGGGAATCTGGTGAGCTGTGAAATTTTTTTAAAAGCGTTGCCAATGATATTTGTAGAATTTTAAAGCTAAGCGTCAAATATATAATTTGTAATAATTGCTCTAAATTGTTTTTGCAGAATTGTTTTGCTACAAGTATAGAGTTAAAGTAGGTGGAATGTTACTGCGATTTTGTAAAATCTGAAATCCTTTAGATGAGGCCTATTGAAGTACCGCTTCTTAAGAAGTTATATTATGGATATGGTTTGGAACCTCTTAGGACTTGATTGAAGTGAGATGATGGGAGGGTCAAATTAGGATGCTCAAATTTGAGCTTCTCACTGAATACCGTGCAATGACGAAACATGGGCTAGCTATTCGGTTATAGCAGAGCAGCGCAATCACTGACTCTAGTCTAATTTTTTCAGATTTCAGCAATCGAGCGAACTCCGAATTCACCGACGTCGCTCGTGACGTCGGTTTGTTGGCGTCATGGATGGTTGATCATCCGTTTAATGACGATGATGATACTTGGGATAATATTAATCAAGGTAATTTTTTCCTTGTTTTGTTTATTTTTTAATCGATTGTCTGAAAAGGAATGGATTTTATTTATTCATTTGACTCCGCTCATAATTTGGTATGAAATAATAATGCTGCCGTTTTGGCTTTTACTCAGGGTCACAAAGTTAGAAGGAAAATGGACTAAGAAGCAAACGATTGATGAAAGGAGAGACATTTTACCAAATGTGCAAAGTTACTTGTGATTTACAAGTTTAACTGCTTTTTTTTCGTATGAGTGTTTTTCATTCCAAAGTGCCTTCTCAAAGATACGTTTAATTCAATTTTTTTGAACAGAAGAGTCTGAAAGAGCGGAGTCATCAATGGGCGTGACCACTGAGAAAATGAGTGATGCCAAGTCCATCGTAAGTATACCTTGAGATGAATTTACACAGTATCCGTTTTTCGTCTGTTTTTGTCCGTTTTTTTACGTTTTTTGCTTCTCCATGAAAAGGTATGCGCTTTTTCGTCCGCGTTTTTTCAGTTCATATCCGCACTAAAGAGAGTAGCAGACTGTTACACGTTGATAAAAATTTTGTGTATGAACGATGAGGGCGATATTTTGAAATAGGGCTGTACCCCTTTACAAAAACTTTTTTCGGAAAACTTTTGTGCAGTATGTGATAGATACGGACTTATAAAAATGCGGACGAAAAAACGCATACTTTTTCATAGAGAAGAAAAAACGACCAAAAACGGATACTGCGTAAATCAGCCTTTACTTTTCTGCTTGTTTCAAACTTCACTTTTTATCAGCTGGTTCGCATTATAATTTATTGTGTGCAGGGGGTGGGGGCTGAAAAAAGGTATGCAGCAATCACAATTAGTTTAAATTTGCTTTTACGTTTTAGGCAGCACATTCCAAAACTCTTTACATTGCTTGCTTAGTGCCAGGAACTGAATTATAACTCGAAATAAAGTATATACCACTGAAAAAAATCTTAAAGATTTTTTGAGCAATAGCTCTATGCTTACATAATACTTATGGTCCATCTGTATATCATAATATTGCATTGCACAGAGATCCCTGGCTTGGCGCGTATCTTTTACTTTACAGAAAAGTTGCTATTTGGTCAATTGTATTGATATTTCAAGCGACTTTAAAGGTTTGCGCTTGCCGGTTTGTGTGTATTCATTCACCAACCAATTTGTTGAGAACACTGTCTCGCATTAGGCCAGCGCTAAAGACGTCACTTGACTTTATAATAGAACAAAAATGTGGGCATTATGTGTTGTTCGTTGTTATTTGGGGATAAAGTTTGCTTGATTATTTTTAGGTGTCACGTGATCATGAGAGCATGCAAATCCAAATAGTCAGTGACCATTCAGTTGGATCCAGAAGGGTCAAAGGTGAGTTGAATATCTTGATACGAATAGCAATAATTCGATACCCTTTTAACACGTCCACTTTTTGGCATCCGTTTTTCGGTTCTGGATTTCTTTTATAAGTTCTTTTAATCTTTTTTGGAGAGCGAACCAAAAAAGTGTCTGAGAATGGGGAGCGGAAAATTTTAAGACTTTCACTCGGGCCACATCCTTAGATCTGGGTCTGAGGTCAAAGTCTGAAGAGCTCGTCTCAAACGCTCCGAAGCAGAGCACTCGACTCTCAGCACGTGGGTGTGATGTCTTTCGCGAATGCGGCACGGCTTCAAAGCCTGGAAAAATTTACCTAGGGGCTCGATGAGATGGTCGCCGGAATAGTCCCTGAGCATCAAAAAATTGTTTTGTTTTTTTCGTTTTGTTGATTAAATGAGAAGCTGTAATCGCGGATATTGGTCTTTAAAAAGGCTGCCTACCAGACTGGTCAGCAGAGAAACAAACTCTTGCTTTTTTTGTTTTTGTTTTTTATGAATGTTTTTAATTTTACAGGCAACCCCTGTTTTGAATTTGCAAGCAAACTGAGAAATGTGCAGTTTGTTGGTGTGTTTAGTAGACACAGAGTATCTGTTTCATATACGTATCAATGTTTGAACGTCTTCCGTTTTAATTTTAGAACAAATCTTAAATGAAGCAGTTGCAAACGACAATTTATCCAGCATTCTTTCGTTACTTGGATTATCGGATCAAAGCGGAGTTTTCTCTCCCATTAAGTTCGAAGGAAGCGATCCGCTTGGATCCAGAATCATATCTCAAGACGAAGACAGTTTGAAGTTATCCAATCGTCTTGGGGACAGTGCAGAGTTGCCAGAGGCTTTTTTGACAAACGCGTTAACGTAAGTGAGAGCATTTCGTCCTGTTAGTTTCAAATTTAGACCCCATAGAGAAAAACCGTCGCATTTGCGTGAGTGCAAACAAGAGTCGCCCCATTAGGCTTTCTGTGTTTCTTCTTCAGTCATTATATTTTCAGTGTTAAGTGTAACGAGTTGACGTGTTCTTAATTGCACAACTCCTTGTGAAGAATTTTGCTGTTGTGGTTTCTGTTGGCAAGATACTTGATTTAACAGCCCCCCTCTCCCAGAATTTTATCCCAGATTTGTTTTCCCGTGGCGAGCAACCTAACCTCTTGTTTGGCTGATTTTGAGACTAAACCTAGGTTTATTTTTGCACTTCAAACTTTCGATCAATTTTCTGTGCTGATTTTTTTGTCATTTGGGAAAATTATTTTCGTGGTTACAAGTACAATTTTAGAACTCATAAGTACGTATTTTTTTCAAATTTTTCGATCATTTTAACCAAAATAGCAAAACTTTTTTTCGGATATTCATTAAAATTTGGCCAATGACCGAAAAAATAAACCTAGGACTGAACCAATAAACTTTGTTTGTTACCAACTGTTTAAGACCTTCTCAACTTCTATTACAATGTTTTGCAGGGCCCAAAGTAGTGGCCAGCGTGTACGATGCATGACACAGCTGTACCAGGGCGCAAAGATTTTGGTTTCTAGGTCCATCGTAGCTCGCCTTATTATGATATTGGCTGTCAGTCACCAGTCACGTGATGTGACGTCAGCGCTACAGACGCTCGGATTGGATGATATGAAGTAATGTACTGGATTACTATTGGTGCAACTTTTTGAATAATAAGTCTTAAGAAGTTAGAAAGTGGCGGACAAAAATTTGTGATGAACGTTTGGTCTCTGATGCCTATTGTGGTTAGACAGACAGATTTACAATTACATGGTGACTATTCGCGTTAATTGATGCTCCGCGAAACCGAATTAGAGCTTTGTACTCGACTGATTTTCCGCTTTTTTTCAATTCTGGTTAACGGTTAACAAACTTAAATGGATCAGTGTTATACATAGCGATCAGTGCTACTGAAATGTTGGACCTCGGTTCAAAGCCGGGTTGGGTCAAATCAAAGTCAATAAAAATTGGTATCACGGCTTGACGTTAACGTTGAAAGTGACAGTGCGAAGCCTGAAGGCAGCTTGACTCGAAGACCGAAATGTCTTTTTGCTTTTTCCAAGCCAAGGCAACATGACAACTGAAGATAAAACAGCATTAGTACAATGCAATTACTAAACTGAGCGTTTTTTAACCGTCTTTTCAGGATTTTGCTGCAACTTCTCAAATTGGCAATTAGCAGGGTTTTGACTCAAGACCAAGCAAACAATAGATCAACCAAGTCTAGTGGAGATAACTCCAATTCTGATAAAGTAAGTTAACATTATTGGGGTTTAGTTTAATCGCAGATTCTAAAAAATATCGTTTTTGAGAATTAGGTTTTTGCCAGCCCCCTTGATAGTCCTAACACTAAGTCTTAAGTCCAATGATCGATAATGAATCCAAAAAGCTTCTCCAGCGAATAACCAAAAAAAATTCCGTGGCTTTCTCTTTTTAGACTAACGAAGGAGAGTGCAAGCAACAGAATATTTATGCGAACCACATCTGCAGCATCATCAAACTTCTATCGTCGTCAGATCTCGGCACGTACAACATGCTAGTCAGAACCTGTGCAAAGGTGGAGAAATATAAATTAGTCTTGCTTAAGGCATTTAATTTAGCGGCAAATTGCTTGCACGACTTTTGAAAGTTTTTATGTCTTTTTAAGCTTGACTTTGACTGAGACTATGAAATGCATACGGTCTGTCACTGGAACGGTAAACTCTGGTTTGATTCTTAGTCAAGTCAAACCAAATTTTTGAAATTTGTTTTAACTTTCGTGCTCCGAGAGTGTAAAGCGGTGGGTAGTTGGACACTTGCCTGCTTGACTGGACGATCGAAGGGACACTGCGCTTGGGAGCGACCGTCGTATTGACCTGCTTTGGGAAGTTTATTTCATCATTTTGCCTAACCTCACTTTGGGGAAGGAAATCACGCCATCACAATGAGGCGGCGGGAGATTAGTGTTTTGGTTCTTCGCTTTCAATCTTTGACCTCCAACCAAAATCTCGGGAGTATTGCTCAACCGCTGGGTGTCTGTGGAGTTTCTCCGCGTCCCTGTCACCCAAAAGGGATCGTGTAGCACTGCCATCATTTGACTGTCTCTTGGCCAACTTGCAAGTAAATATCTTGGGCCGTTTGCACCAAATTGCTATAATTATTATGTAATTCCAGGATAAATTCTCTAAACTTGTGAATTCAATTTATTCTAATCTAACAAGTCCAACAACGGTTTAGAAGATAGAAAATTAAAAATCTGCCGATCAAAGTTAATCTACGATGGTGCACGAGACCCCGAGAGTACAATCATCATCCCAAAACGTTATTTCGCTTCCCGTGTTTGACTGCGCCAATAATGACTTAATTTTTAATGCAATTGTCTTTTAGGATCTTCTCTCAGCTGCACTGGGCTTAAGCAAACAAGACGAGCAAACGTCAGTCGATTTTATCGTTACGAAATCATGCACCTCGTTGTTGGCTCATCTAGCTGGAAGTTTGGCAGGGAGCGAAAATCACAAGAAAGGTTGTTTTTTTTTCACTTTTAGTGCCAGCTTGATAGGAGTAGGCACTCTGCGTCTATGAACACACGCCATCGCAGTGTAATTCTTTTAGCGCTATGTTTGCAGGTTTTTTGATTTGAGAGTTGGTTGTTGGTTTCTTTTCATTGATATTAACCGAGCAACATAAGTCAGAATGAATAGTGAGGTCGTTCAAATTTTGAACTGAAGTCTATTACGGCAGCCTTGTTGATTTTCAATCCCATTTTTAATCTATACGAAAATAAATTTGAAGCTTAAGATAGATAAACAAAAAAAGTAGTGAAGCAGTTAATGTGTGTAACTTTATGAGAAATTGTTTTATGTCCCCTTAGAAACAAAAAAAAAACTTTGAAAATTTAAAGCCACAACAGTGCCTGTTTCCCGAAAACGCTTTACACTTCTGTCCCTCTAAGGCTGGCTCTACACTTTACACTAGGCGTAAAAATGCGAGCGTACTGGCGTATCCTTAGTTTGTTTTAAACAGAAATTCGGTTATCGCTTTATCATCGTAAAAGCTGCCAGGAGGTCAAAACAATACCAATCTGTGTTCGGGTGGACAGAGCGTCTGTTACTGAAACGAACGACTGTGGTTTGACTCCCTGTCGGGTCAAGGCTATAAAACTTTGTATTCACAGCCTCCCTGCTTGACGTTCAACATTAAAAAGAAACAGTATGAAGCCTCTGACTTGTGTGGTGACAGGTGGGCAGATGGTAGCTTGACTCAAAGACCGAAAGGTCCATTCGCTGTATCCTGGTCAAGGCGACTTGTTGAATAAAATGTAATTACAATTACAAACTAAGGATACGCCCGTTCTGTTACAATTTTACGCATAATATGTGAACCAGGCCTAAAGGACAAAGTTCAATTTTTTTTCTAACGTTTTTCCGTTCTACAGGCTTTTTGATGTTATTGGATGCCCTTTCTGTATGTTGTCTTAGCAACAAAATACCAGACAGCACCCGGACCTGGGCATTAAACCATCTTGTCATTGGACTATCGGTTCATTCAGCTGCCGTCCAACCCACTATCAGCCCGGATGATGCCTTAGGCTTACCATTATCCCAAGGCAAGGATGTTCGGGCACACGAAGGCAATATAACTGGGTGCTCGTGGCATCGACGCAAAAAGCTTTTGGCTACTGTGTAAGTGATTTTATTTTCATTTAACGTATATTTTGTTTTGTTTATTTTGTGGGGGGGTGGATTGAGTGGGGTGGTGGTCATTTCCACCCCACTCAAAGAGCGATCATCCCATTAACACACAGATGGCGACCACTGATGGGGACCCAATCCATTGGTCCCTTATATGACCCGCTGACTATGCGCAATTGCGTATGAACGACTTCGCTATTATCTTTTCCGAAAGTGCAGGCAACTTTTTTTTTGAATGATTTTTTGAAATTGCATTTTATTTCATGCTGCTGTTCTTTTTTTGTTTAGTCGTTTGCGCGCTTCTGGCCTAATGGCTACCAGCGTGGAATCCTAGAGAAGAGCCACCATCTTGTGGCTCTTCCCTAGGCTTCCGAGCTCGTAGCCTATTGGCTAGAAGTACGCAAACGATTAAATATTTAAGCAGGCATGCAAACGTCAAAACAAAACAATTAAATTATTGAATTTTTTTTGAGTAACTTAGCGATTGACACATCATGTGTAACTTTTGCCGTTTTCATGTTCGCATAAGGCTTAAAAATGTAACAAATAGCTGCTCCAAATTAGTCATCAATAATAAAGGATTTATTAGTACACTGAAAAAAATCTGTATAAAAAACTCTTATTGATACAGAGGAAGTGACATGACTTTGCGGCTGTGGACGATATCCGGCAAACTTGGGAGTTCATCTGGTTGCCAGCTGGAACGGGCCAGCCCTTTCCAGAGCCCCAGCGATCCTGAGTTGACTCTGGTGTGTCACCCATGTTGGAACGCCAGTGGAAAGTTGTTTGCTGCCTCAGTAGGTCATGTGATCAATATCTGGCCAACATCAGGTAAATCACGATGAAACTGTTGATCGAATTTGTTGTTTTTTCGATAATAATAATATAATCTCGACAAATTTTGTCGACAAACGCTTTATGTGATCAATAGGATTAAAGTGTCATTTTTACGACGATCATAATCGCAAGGTTTTAATTTACTTTACATCGTGGTCACCATGTTGCGTCCTTTAACAAGGCACTTCACGCAATTCATTCTGCTTGGTGGCTTGGAACAAGCTGGTGATTAAGAAGGACTCAAGAATTAAGAGGGAAACTTGGAACGTTAAAAATCTCCATTACACCGTGTTTTTTTCATCTGTGGAGATTAAGTAAGAGGAATCATTTTGCAATCATGTTGCGTCCTTTAACAAGGCACTTCACGCAATTCATTCTGCTTGGTGGCTTGGAACAAGCTGGTGATTAAGAAGGACTCAAGAATTAAGAGGGAAACTTGGAACGTTAAAAATCTCCATTACACCGTGTTTTTTTCATCTGTGGAGATTAAGTAAGAGGAATCATTTTGCAATCAGAGTTGGTTCATTTTGTAAAAACTGTAGCGCAAATAGAACTTGGTGGAGAATGTATTGGGTGCAGATGCAGTTACCTGCGTTTAATTATTTGATTTTGATTGGCTTATAGGTAGCAATTCCCACATGGATGTCCATCCTTACGAGGTAACCGCTTTAATCTTTCCGCAAGAACCAGGAGTGGTAGAAGGGGGCGCTGGGACGGGGTTAGATTCGCTCTTGATTGGCAGAAGCAGTGGCTCGGTCGAAATAATTGATGTTTTTGACGTGGCAACACTGCACTGGAGTGAGCTGTGCCATTGTACACGAAAAAACGGTAAATAGTTTTTTTAAATGGCAGTAATCAGTTGGTTTTTCGTGTTTTTTTTTAGTATTCGGTTAGATTCTAATGATAGAGGTGAAAAAATTTTGAAATTTCAACGGCAGAACGATGCCTAATGCAATGGCATTCATGCTCATTTGTGCAAACATTTCGCGAAATCAAATTCTAAGTTTAGTCCAAGAGTACTGCAGAAGTGTTAATTTAAGATTTTTAACTAGAATTAAATCGATATTAATTCCTGTGATAAATCCAAGATTAATGTGAAACCTTTTTTTTTTTCAGTTGGAGTTACCAGTTTGGCCTGGTTCAACGAGGAACAGTGTTTTGCTGTCGGATTTACTGACGGTAAAGTATTACTCGCTATGCGAGACCCTGAACGACAGACTGCTACTATTGACGCTTGCCAGTCGAGTGTTTCTCGTCTGTACTGGGACCCTACAGGTAGGAAAGTAATGCTACGTGTTTGGTAGGGCTACGCTAACGTTTTTTTGTTTAATCTGGGTTGTTGCTAGATGCTGCTCGATAGGATAAAGGTTTAGGCAAACCACAAATATGGGAATTAGAGCAAGTTACTTCAGAGCAGAGGCAACACTCAATATTGCAGTGCTCATATATGTTTCTGTCCGCAATGATTATTGGGTGACATTTTTCACGCTTTCTGAAATTCCCTTAAAATGCAAAGTTAAGCTGTTTAGATTCGTGTCAATACATTATGAACATTTCCAACGATATTAAAAGACATCTTTATTTAGGAAAGCTTCTAGCTGTAGAAGAACTTGGTTCTACGTCAGTTAAGATATGGAGCGCCTGCGGAGAGAGTTGGCATGACGTTTATACATTGGACCATGGGAGCGTGGTCACGTGTTTATCGTGGTGCCCATTGCTCGGCACTCCCCAGTCCCCATTTTTAATGTTATCTACGTAAGTATCTTTAACTTTCTGTGCACTGTGAATAGTTCTGTTTTACTTTTTAACTTAAAATTTTGAGTGTCCAACATCGTGATATTGTACATGAATTCGTATTGTGTGATTTATGGAAATCAAAAATGGTGCGTACTTTTCAACATTTAGAGGATCAATTCCAAACAGTCATTAAGGATCTCAAAAGGGTACAGCTAAACCCTCAGTCCCTTACTCGGGGTATTATTAATGTTTTTTGCAATTCGTAAGAAGATCGTATATGAATGACTTAATTTTCAGTGGAAATATTAGAATAAAAATTTACACTATCGTTTGGGTACTTTTCTTTTTTCCTGTTGAATGTATTTTTTATGGTCTTAACCTTTGATTACTGATGCCGATTTTCTGATACTCATCAGTTCTAGAGCATAGGACTAAACATGGAGTTTTGAGTTTCTTAAAACGCGATAGTCATACCAATTGGTTTAGGGGTTGCGAGAATGGTTCTGTGAACGTATGGGCTGTCCCCCAACCCTGCGACAGCGAAGGCCAGCTGGAGTTAAGATCGGCGTCATCTGAAACGTTCTCCAAAGTCAAATCGTCTTTAAAGCCTCGCAGCTCTCGCAGCACATCGAATGTTGAAGGTAGCAACGAATTTATCAAGCTTTATAGTGTTAACTTGCTCGAATGAACACTGAGCCACAATGGCGGCTTTTACCGATCGCGTGTATTTACGCGCGGAAATACGCGTGATACCTTTTTCAATGTAAATGCAAAAAAAGTAAAAGCGAAAATACATGCAGTCATGAATGTCGCTCGTAAATACGTGTTAGGAGTTACAGGCCGCCTTCAGGCGATTTGGGCGCGTTTGTACTTAAACTTTTTTTGTCCGACGCCACATGTTTTGCTGTGACAGAACATTGGCAAATAAAAGATGTAATTACAATTTAGTACCAGCTTCAATTTTGGCTTTTAGAAGTGATGTCTCCTCAATTTCCACCAGCCTCAGCCGTTCAAACTCGTCGTCTGTGCACGCTGAGTCGTGGAAATGGAAGCCGCATCACCACGATCAGCTTTGCTCCCAACGGTGTCTTGATTGCTGGTGGCGATTCAGAAGGAAGACTAAGTGTTTGGTCCCTGAATGTAAGTTGAATAATAATCTGTTATTTCTGAATATTCATCCAGCTGCTGTTGTGAGACGGTCTGTTTTTACTTACATTTTTTTTCCATTTTTGTTTTATCTCAAATTTTAACTATTTAAGTATTAATAACATGAGTGACATTTTAGCTTTCGGTTTAAAATTTAAGATAATTTTTCACCTCGCCACTTGAAAGAAATAGCGCCTATTAGTGGTGATATCCAAGAGGTTTTTATGGTTATTAATGGTTAGTGCTCAGAAGAGCAATTCTTAAACCATCTTTTCAGGATAGCACTCTATTACAATCCAGAGAACATTCCGGTGAGACCACATTTGCTTGTTGGTTGAGTGATTACCTCCTGGTAGCTACGTTTTCGAAAACGAAAGAAATGAGTATTCTCTCGGTAAGATTATCGTCAATTATTGTTTTAGCTTTTCGGACTAAACTTTAAAAGCTCATGCTTTACAATGATAATAATGTTTGGTAGCTTCGAACAAACAGCAATTTTACGTAGAAAGAAGTCAAACGTCAACTTATAGACTTTGAAAAATTGGTTAGTTTCTAGGCAGGTGCATCATCTTCCAACCACTAACTTCGCGCAATTTTTGTAAATTTTGCAGGTACCTGAGAGTTGGGTTACTAAACATCGCATTATCTTGAAAGCGAGAGACACATTGCGAAGCCTCGGTTTGCTATATTCGGAGAAACTTGACTGCTTGAAAGTTGTGTTGGCTCGCTTACCCGCGATGATAAAAGAACAGAAAGCGTACGAAAAAGTGAGTTATAGCGGAAAGTAAGAATGCTGAAACCAAAATGTCCTCTTTATGATGCAAAAAGAAATACCCAGTCGTTCGTCTATCGTCACTTATTTCTAAGAAAGTAAAGAAAAGCGTAAGAGATCTTAAGCTTGAACAAAGCGGCTTTTTTTGCGTGGTTTTCGAGTGAGAAGCTTTACTATTCGGTATCGGTGGAAGCGCAAGGCTGTTACAATGGCGAATAGGTAGTGGAGTTGCTCTATCTCTTAAGCAGAGGAACATCATATTGGAATGTAGTCGATTGAGTACTGAAATGTTGGTGTATTTCGATAATCTCGACGCAAATGTCAGAACATTGTCCAGATGACACTCATTAACAATATGCAATCATCTTAATTGCAAATTTTTTCGTTTTTTAGCAAAATATTAGTTGCCTCAGAAGTTGATAGAATAGATTATTCTAAATTGTGCCGAAATGAAAGCTTAAAATATTATATCTTCCTCTTACCCTTTTATGTTTTGACAGCCTTCCATAATGAGCGGAGACCAGCTAATGTACAGCCCGTTTTTGCAAGATCTCACATCACTCTGTGTTGGGTTTGGTTTGACCGGAGTCGTTTGTTACGCCAACGATTTGCCATTGCATCACAAAGTAAGTTAAAACTTATTAAAAGATAGAAAAATATAACAGAAGTCATTATTGCTAAACCGTAGTTGGCTCGAAAATTCGGAATATTACGCTTGATTAAAGCATTCAATTGTACTGTATGGTGTATAACCCGTTTTTGTTTGAAGTCTTGCAAGTAGCTTAGATTCTTTGAGTTATATTTATCTGCACTGTGCACAAACTAGTGTACATACTTGCATCGTCTGCAAGTTTTAAGGAAAATGTTTGATGGGATGATTATTTTTTATACTTTTGAATTAGAAATTGATAGTTTCTTAGCCGTTATTGGTATTTGAAAAATACTAATAACTTGATAGAAGAAAGCAGTTTCCATAGTTAAAAAGATTTTGACTTTCTACTGATGCCATTGTCGACACTAGTGCTACAACAAGCTGCATTCTACGACTTGGAGTCAAAACGTCTGCAGTTATTTTTTAATTACATTGACCGCAATTTTTCTGTGAACTTTTAATGTGTTTTTGTACTTGCCTATCAAACTACCAAATTTGTCAAATTTTAGATATGCGACCTGCCAGAGCAGCCGTTATCCGATTTTCAGTGGTTATCAAACTTGGATGTTACCTACAAAGCTGTCAGAGCTTTCACGTCTCGAACGAAGCTGGACGAGCAATATTTTGCTGACTATGCTAACAAATTAGTTGCTGGAAGAGACCCTATGGTAATTTAATTTACTCAAAGTAAAACTCCCTAATTTGTTGCTCTAGTCTACAAGGCACTACAGTATCGGTAATCCGGGATATGCTTTATTTGGTTGTCGGTTATTAGTTATTACACGCTTTCGAGTAATGTTAAATTTACCGGTTAAGTTGAATGAGTGTCACCGTCTACTGCTGAAACGGTTGAATAGGATCGAATCCTTGCCGAGTGAAACCAAAGACTTTGAAAATTGGTATTCACAGCTTTCCTGCTTGATATTCAGCTTTGAAAGGGTCAGTGTGAAGTTTTCACCGTTTGTGGTAGATAGGTGGCAGCTTTAAACGAAGACCGAAAGGTCTCTTCGCTGTCTCCAGGCCAAGGCAACTTCGTGATTAAAGATGTAATTGCAATTAAACAACGACTCTAAAGGCAAAATCAATGGGGGTATTTAAGGCTTGGCGAATAGTATTAGACTAGACTGGCGTTGACTTTGACCTTTTTTAACCAGCCGTTCCTGAGGTAATCTGCTTCAAACATGACATTTGGCCCTTTAATGTTATAATTTTTATTGTCAACCCTGACGTTAATAGCCATAGCGTCTTAGAGGCCTCTACGTCGTGTTTGAAGTAGAATATCTCTAGAACGGCTAGGTCAAGAACGATGGAGTCAACGCCAATCAAGTCCTATGTGATTGGTCTAACTTTGGGTTCCCCCATTGATTTTGCCTTTAGTCCTCGTTTAAAGCTTAAATTTAAAAAGATACTTTGCTCATGTTCGCAAAAACTTAAATGTTGAATTACTTCTAATCCCAATGCGTATTGAGTTGTTATTTTTACTTCGGTGCCAAGCAAATTTGCGTTTGAATACATGCATAATGTGTCGGAACAATATTCAACCACCAAAAAAAAAATGAGACAAGACAACGGCATGACTTTCTACATTTAGGACAACTCATTATGGCCTGCCGCGATGGACGAACAACTAGTTAGTTGGCTTGAAGATCGACCAGATGACTGGCAGATAACAGGGCGATGTAACGCCTACCTTTTCGGTGCATCAAGGCACGGACAACTTGCCGATGCTGCTCCAGACACCCTGGTACCAAAACTAGCTTCATCATTCCAGCAAGCTCAATATGTGAGTGTTGTTAATCAGCTTGTACATTGATCTGCGATAATTGGTAGCTTTGAACTACATTTATGTTACTGAAACGGTAGACTCTGGTTCGATTCCTGGTCGGGTCAAACCAAAGACTATAAAAATTGGTATTTACAGTTTTACTACTTGATGTTCAGCATCAAAAGGGACAGTGTGAAGCCTCCACCGTGTGTGGTAGACAGGTGGCAGCTTGACTCGAAGACCGAAAGGTCCATTCGCTCTATTCTGTTCAAGACAACTTGTTAATGACAAATGTAATTACAATTGCACATCTTTTTGGTGGTACCAGTTATTGGGTTTCGTCTGCTTGTGAATTGACTTGCCAGCATGGTGAAGGTTTGAAAGAGCGAACGCTAATCCATGTTATGCTTAAGTTTTTTTATGGTTATGCTTTTTCAGCACGTTTTGGTCTTGTACTTGTTAAAAAACTAATTAAATCATGGAAACCCTGAAGTTTTGAAAAATCCATGGTTTTGCATTGACGTAAAAATGATGCTACAGCCACAGATAGCCAACAGTTTTCTCTTGTTTTACAAAATCATTGAACTCGTATGTTCGCAGATTGTATGCGGTCAAAACTGTACGTTTATGGTGAGTACAACCGGTGGTGTGCTTTCGTGCGGCGAGGGAAGTTACGGGAGATTAGGGCAAGGAAATTCGGACGATTTGCTCCGACTCACCATCATTTCAACCCTGCAAGGTAGATTGAGTTGCAGATTTGGTAAAATTGAGCTGCATTTTCAAACTAGCAGCTTCGAGATAAAGACAAATTTTCATGAAGTACATCTGCAATTCCGCATGGATCTAATTTCAAAGTATCTTTTTTGCTTGTTATGTAAAATTATTTCTCTATGTAGTTCTTGTCCAACCAAAGCTGTTGTTCCTGCTGCCTGGCTCTTTTCTGTGAATGATAGCTTGATGCAGCTAAAACGCTACACTGCAGAATCCCAGCATGGTTGGAGAATCCAGGAGAGAGGAGCTGCCAGTTCCACCATACTCAGTGGGTAACAGGGCACCTCATTATCATGAGATGGCTATTGCTGGTGGGTACCAATTGGTCGCTTTTTACGACCATCTGGGTGGGAGGCTTCACTATTCTGGTCCGAATGAAGCACAGGCTTACCAAAACTGTCGGTATTAACTGCGAATCGTATTGGAACTAATAACAATAGATCGTTTGACTATCAAACTACCAAATTTGACTATAGGCCGTTTGCCTAGTGTAAAAAATTCGTAGAAAATAATTCACTGTTTGACTTAAAATGGAGGATTGACGCCGTAATATTATTGTATTAGGCTACGTGGTGAAGCAGCTTGCCTCTTCTGCCGGTAGCGATGGCCATTCCATCGCTCTTACCGATTCAGGAGAGGTCTTTTCGTGGGGAGATGGGGACTACGGGAAGCTGGGCCACGGAAACAGCGACCGCCAGCGGAGACCACGACAAATTGAAGCATTGAGAGGCGAAGAAGTCATCCAGGTGAATAGAAAGCCCCAATTTTTCACGCTTGATGTTCGGTTAGGTGTTGAAGAAATATTTTTCAACATCTGCATGTAGGAGTTATAGCAGTGGATGCGGGCTGGTTGTTATTTGCGTGAACGTGCCACACTTAGGTCTAATAAATTAAAGATTGTGATCAAAACATTTTGAGCCGCAAAAAAGCTCATTAAGCTGATTTTTTTCAGCACATCATTGTTTTTGTGGAATGAAAAGCCTATTAAGTCGTGTTTTTGCATTCTTTGCTCTTTGATCACAAGCCGAATCACCAAATTGGAAGTTGCAGGGTTTAGAGAACACCGATTACAGGAAATTGAATTCTCGACGTGGAAATGGAAATTGAATTCCTATCCCTTAAAAACGCCAGTTTGTCAAAGGGTAAAGCATTTGTTTTTGGAACGGAAGGTTTGCGGTTCATTTCCGTGGTCGGTCAAATCGGATACAGTGTTATCAACGACTCGCCATCACAGCGACAATTTCTTCGAAAAAGGCTGTGTTTTCCGGACGCAATACCGCGGAGAGAACCCTATCAACCCGATACACGCTTCAGCGTAATACAGCGAGTATAAATTTAATTTTGACCGTGCCATGAATTGAAATTCACTGTGTTTCGGTTGGTTTAGGTTGCCTGCGGTTTTAAACATTCGGCTGTTGTCACATCTGATGGAAAACTCTTCACATTTGGCTACGGCGATTACGGAAGACTGGGACACGGCAACACTGTGAATAAAAAAGTACCAGAGAAAGTCGCCGCTTTAGAAGGATCCATGGTGGGGCAGGTAAATGTTGAAATTGTTTTACGTAATTTTATGCGTACACGAGTCTTTCTGGATCATTTGGTGCCAAAATCTAGTATTTTTTTGTATTATGTAGTGGTTGTAGGCATTGTGAAACACGAAACGATATTTCAAGATGACTTTGAATTTTGACCCAAAGTATTTTTGATATTTTAGCAAGAATATTCATCTACAAGAATCTCAGCTTTTTGGCTAGATTATTAAAAAATGAAAACTTGTTGCATCCATGTAGAACACCGCGTGTAATACTTCTGCTCCTGCGTCTTACTGCCCTAATGTAATGTTGTAGTCTCCCCTCCTTTTCTATAGGATTGATTCGGTGTGGCGGAACGATTTCACAAGGTGTCAAATTGATTGTTCATTCTCAAAGCTATTGATTACTCGTAGATTTTAAACTTCAGGTGTGCTGTGGATTGAATCACACATTGGCTCTATCTCAAGATGGATTGACGATGTGGGGTTTTGGGGACGGAGATTATGGAAAGCTGGGGCTTGGAAATACAGCCCCCAAATCGACTCCGGCAAGAGTAGATGCTCTGTGTGGTGTTGGGATTAAGAAAATCGGCTGTGGGGCGCAGTTCTCAGTTGCCCTGACATGGGATGGTAGAGTGTTCGCATTTGGACAAGGTAGGTTTCGGAGGTTTAAAGTACACTGATGCAGACTAGTTTAATGCCAACGTCGAAAATAAGGCCATGAAACCAAAATCACGTAAGCGTTTCTTCAAAATAAATTCTTCAAGCTGCGAAATGGGCTTTGAGATACAGCTGTAAAAATTTTTGTATCTTGCATTTACTTCTTTCGTACCGGTACTATTTTCTATTAAAATCGAAAGCAACTAACCACGGTTCCATTAGCCAAGTTCCGAAGAGAGATTGATTGTTTCTAGCGGCACTGTATGACCACTGTAAAGATAAAGCATCACAGTTAGCTGTTGCCTTCGTAATCATTGCCAGTAGTACTTACGGCTAAAATCGAACCAGTTTCAAAGTTCTGTTGACGAAACTGAGAATCTTTTTCCAGATCGGATGTGTGGCAATCCTGAAAATCGCCAGGTATCGAGTAACCGGCCACTGGTTGTAAATAGCTTGTCTGCCTACACTGTTGTGGATATCGCAGTCGGCGGGGAACACACCTTAGCCCTCACTTCAAATCATCTCGTATTTTCGTGGGGATCGAACAGCGACGGCCAGGTAGTTAATATTGGTGTAATTTTTACTTCGATGCTTGTTTATCTGTACATTGCAAAGTTGGTTTTAAAGGTTGAAGCTATCTTTGCAATATGTTAGGGCTGGCTATGTAATAAGACTTCAGCAGCTGAATAGAGAAACAGATGGAATTACAACAGTATTTCGTGAAGAACTTATAAATTTTAGAGAAAAACAATCTATTTTTCGCTTAATTATTTAGAGTAAAGAAACTACAACAGTATTTCAGTGAAATAACGCTTTTCAAAAAATTTCATTACAATGTCTAAATCTAGATAATTTTGATGTTTATGATAACTCATTTAATTGGCCAGTTGATCTAGCGGTAGCGCGTTCGTCTCTAGAGCGGGAGGTCTCTCTGGCAGGTCAAATTGGACGCTGTATTGCCAACGATTCACCACCGCTGCGACATTTCTTTGAAAGGAGCTTTTTTTGCAATGACGTGAGATGGGCTCGGTCGACTCGTTTCACGCTTCTGCGTAATACAGCAACTATAATAGAAGGTTTGATTAATTAATGACAACTTATTGTTTCAGCTCGGTTTGGGTCACACAAATCCGGTGCAGGAACCGGCTTTGATTGAATCCTTATCAGACAAAAACATCTGTCAGATCTCTGCTGGCAGGACCCATTCTGCGGCCTGGACGGCCGAGCCGCACTTAGTGGGCAACAGACAGCTTGGTCAGCCGGACAGCATCCCATCCGAATACGACCTCCTGTCCGACCTAACTATTCCAGAAGCAAGGGCAAGGATGAACGTACTCCAAAAGTTTTCGGAATATGTCGCCAACTCTTGGCCTTTGATTGATTTGAAGCCGAAGTTGGTTAGTGCTGAAGTTTTTCACAGAAATCAGGACGTGAAGTAGCTTTTGTGAAGTAAAATAACTGGTTTTGATTTGTTTTGTTTTTGATTTCGCTGCGGTCTCGTAGATAATCATCTGCCGTCATTGAGCAAGTAACTCGAACCTTGAAAAGTTGTGCAAAAATTGTTTAATGGTAATAAATAGCAATGATATTAAGAAGATACTATTGGTACTAACAAGTACAGTTTTGCTAACCTATGTTTTATCCTTTCGAACTACTGTATTTATGGTTTTTGGTATTTCCTTTTATTTTTCTCCTATTTTAGTTCATTGAATGTTTTGGCAGATGAATGAGGAATTGATATTAAGTGATTTTACTGCTGCTAGTTATGGATTGCTAAGCGGAGCAATAAGATCCATTCTGTTCCCACGTGTTCCAAATTTACCTATGGTTCGTGCTCTGGGTGAGTATAAACGACGATGATTTTTTCTGACTTTATAGCTAATCAGGGTCGAGTGGGTAGAGCGTCTGCTACTGAAATGTAGACTGGGGTTCGATTCCCGGTCGGGTCGTAAAGTTGGTGTATTGATATGTATATTTCCTATCTTGACGTTCAGCATTAAAAGAAACGGTGTAAAGCCCCCATCGTGTGTGGTAGACTGACTCAAAGGCCGAAAGGTCCCTTCGTTGTCTCTTGGCAAAGGCAACTCATGAATAAAAATGCAGTTACAATTAACTGAAGTATTTTAGAGTTTCGGCTTTGCCTTGTATTATGGCATAACGAGCAAAAAGAAGAGCTTTTCAATTTTAGGTTGTTTTTGTCCTCCATCCAAATGATGGTATAGCTACAATGACTTTCGGTCTTTTTGAAAGGTGGTAATTTTTTCTCTTGGGATCAAGCTCATATTCAAGCCCGAGCGCCTCTCTAGCACTACTTTGTTGTGGATGTATTCGGTGTTTTATATTGAGATTTTTTACCAGGTAAAACAATGGTTCAAGGGAAGAACTATGGACCCCAAATCACCGTACGAAGATTGTCAATCAACGGCAAGAAGGTTCCATCAATCTACAACCAAATATCACATCAGGTGGAATTTACGGAAAATTTTTTACGCATGCCTTTTTTTTTTTAGAGGGAGAGAAGAGTGATAGTTATTTACTTTAAGTTTATGAGAATTTCTTGCGAAGTTTTAAAGGAGGTAACGCATTTCATAGAATATTAGACTCTGAAGCTAACTATTGTAACAACTTGTTGTATGATTGTAATAATAAGTCAATTAAGATGTTTTTTGACGTTTGCAGGCCAGAGTTTTAATATTTTAATCGTTTTTTTCACCGCCAGAAGCACGCAAAACGATTAAAATATTGTAACAACGTTGTTTTAAGTAGTGTAAATAGGGGGTTCGTTTGGTGGGCAGATGTGGACTTTCTGCGCACCCCTATTCGTTTGAAATTATCTAGTTTAGCACCCACTACCTAGCGTAATAAAACTCTATAATATATTGAGGAAAGAAAAATAAAACCATAAAAATTAACGTGTTCCTTAAAAACAATTAACGGAGAATTTTATTAATGATTAGCTATACAGAGTGTACGTAGTCTTACAGAGAGTTAAAGCGATTATGATATGCGATTGTTCTTAATTATTAGCTTGCTTACTTATCCTTAAAGACCTTGTCTGCATTGACTGTACGAGTGTACGTGTATGGGCTAGGTAATTACGTTGCTGTTTAAAGTATTCGTTTTTTTTTAGATTTTGAGACAAAAAGGCGGCGATCTTCGTTTACCAGCTAGGGCGTGGAAAATCAAATTGATCGGGGAGGGAGCTGACGATGCTGGGGGAGTATTTGATGACACCATAACTGAAATGTGCCAGGTAGTTTCATTGTACAAATGTTATTGAATTTGTCTGTTTTTCCACGACTGGTGTTACGAAAAAATCTTAATTTTTTCATTGATGGAATTGCAAATCTTCGTCAACTTAATTCCCAATGCCCCTAAAAATTTCATTCAGATAATTATGTAAAAGAAAGCCTTTTCGTGAGAAGTTAGTATAAGTAAAATGACAAGCTGTCATACCTTTTGATTGTGAAAGCTGCAAGGATCACATGGTACTATTTTCCTAAGCCCGATGGCCTATTCTATTTGATAAAACGAAAAGCTCCTGTTCTGTTTAGCGCCTAAATATAAAAAAATACCGCTGATATTACAGGAACTTGAAAATAATACGGTTGGACTACTACTACCGACGCCAAACAACTTATCTGAAACAGGGCAACAGAGGGACAGGTACATTTTTGAATACTCTGTGGTCGCGATTTATTTGTTTACCACGGCCTGAACTCAATCCAAACAGCAGAGAGATAAGCAATTTTGTGATGTTGAACCGCACTGATGTGAGTGACGTCTAGCAGTTACCGCCTTCGTAAAATAAATGTATGATTTTATGTACAACACTACACAGATTAATTGCACTCTTGTGATGTGTGTGATTGTGTATTGTCAATGTATAGGGTAGAGTAATATATTGTGTAGAGGTTTATATTGTTAATATCACAGTAAATTTTCTACTCAGTTTTAACACAAATCTTATCGAAATAGTTTATTTTCAAAAGGTTCACTCAAAACTAAACTTCAGTAGTTATTTCAAATGATAAATCTCACTGGTTCAATCCATCAAATCTAAGCGGAATATCTCGGTTTTTTTCACCGGAGAATTTATTTTGCTGCAGTAAAACTCTACAAACATTTGCAAGGCAATAAATGAAGGACATGACTACGTCATTGGATCAGTCTAAAATTTGATGTCTTTCAGATTTGTTTTCAACCCGTCATTACAAGCCTCTGAGGACGCACAGGCGTTTCGCTTTCTCGGAATTTTACTCGGAGTCGCTATCCGAACCAAAAAGCCACTCGATTTGCATCTAGCGCCGATAGTGTGGAAACTTTTGGCCGGTTAGAAGAAAATGTTGGATACGTATTATGCTGTTGGTTTGCTTGGGTGAAATTTTTGAATTGTGTAGATTTAACGTATTTGACGGTACAATGCTTGTTAGAAGTCTTAGCCATAATCTAATCCCACTGTGGTAAATACTGTACAACATGAGCTTGTGCTTTACTACTGTGGAAACTTTCGAAACAAATTCGCATAGAAGGGAGTAAAGTACTAAATTGAACAATGCGTCGGTCCTTTAACCTGTTTGGTATGGGTATGTCTATTACCAAAGAACATTGCTTTGCCTTTCTAGATTAAAGAATGAGTTTTTTTAATTTTCCCGCTTTTGGTAAATATTGACTCGCTTTGGTTTGCACAAACTTTTTTGTGAATATTCTCATTACTGAGAAGTTCGCCATTTTGTGATACAGGAAGTTTCTCAAACTCAGAAAAAAGGTAACCAAATGCCGATACTGCAAGTACAAATGCATCCTAACTGATTTTTGTTGAAGGAATGTGCGCAAATATTCATGACATCAAAGAATCAGACGAACTATTCGTGCAAATGTTGCAAGCAATGAAAGATATTGACTGTGCTGGAGTTGACGAAAATAATTTCAACGAGGTAATACTACCCTGTTACCCATTTGTAAATTTAAAAGACTACGGTTTTTCTTCTGACAAAGTGACATCACATTGTGCTCTCAAATTAGTTGTTTGTTTCGTAATTGAAAAATAATTTACTGCATAATGTCCTTCATAATGAAATTAAAACTACATTGCAAGGTTTGGTATCAAACTGGCAGCCTTCACCAATCAAAGTTTTTCGACATTCAGCGTGTAACTGGCAAATTATTCTCAGTATTTGCGTTTCTGTACCTAATTTTTCATGGCACGATATCAGATTCTCCCCCTAGTGGTCAATGGCGAGATTTACAACCTCGTCCAAAATTGACGGAAGATATAAATGATAATCTCGGCTTGTTTCCATTTCAGATTATTCCGCTTGAATCGTTTAAAGCTCAGAGTTGGAACGGTAGTTTCGTGGCGGTAGTAGCGGGAGGGGATGGGATCCCGTTGACCTTCTCCAATCGAAGCCACTATGTTGATCTCGCCCTGGAGTTTCGTCTTCATGAGATGGATAAGCAGGTAGATAAAGAGATTGTAGTGGGATTTGCGTATAATTGATAAAAATTGGGCTTTTACTGTTTCTTTAGAAGTGCGACCGGGCTATGTAAATTAAGTTTGGAGTGAACTTTTTGTCGCTTCGTAGTTCAGGGTATTTACAGGTAATGAAGAAAAATAATCAGTTTGAATTAATTTAGGAAATGATATTTGCTTTGGCCTACGCTGTCGAGCACTTTTTTGAATCGATTGAGGTCAAACTTCACTCACCGTCTTAATTTCAAGAAAAATCAATCAAAAAACCTCATAACCTTGATAATTTTGTAAATTTTTCAGCTTAATGTAATTTCAGACAAATTTATTTGATGAGTAATGCCTAACTTTGAGCACTGTTTTAGAAACTAAGAAACTCTATTTCATATACGAGTTATGAGTATATTTACGAATATGAAGTTGCGAAGTTTTATGGTTCAGAAAACTCTATTTTTCGTTCACATATACATATTTTAATAAGTTCACGTGCCAGCATGGTTTTTATTGCAAGACAATAATTGGTCCGAACGCCACTAATATCCCTGTAAAATTATTACCAATTATTTTATTTTGTGAGCAACTTGTTTTAGTTTCGCAGCTTTTGATATTTTTTATCGCAATTTCCCCAGGTCAACTGAGGACGTAACAATAAATATTTTCTTTTGAAGTGTCAGAACTTGTTTGATGTGTCGCAAATTTTCTTAAAAACATGTTGATACCTACCACACTGTCTAAGACAATTAGGAAATCGCCTGCAAAACTATGGCTCATTGGTATGGCTTTATTTAGTTAAGTTGTGTGGGCGAGAGGTACTATTGTTTAACTTCCGCTTGTTCAGTATAACTTTCAATAAAAAACAAGTCAGAAATTAAGACAGTCTGCAGCAAGGAGCAAAAATCGCTTCAGTTTCAATTTCCCCTGTATACACTATTCAGTCATACTGATTGGCTTCTGTTATTGTATTGCAGTTGCCGCCCCCTTTCCCGTAGTTTCCACCAGAGGCAAGACCGCGGTTATGGTAACCTGATAGCCGCCGTCGCGTCAGGATCGACAATAAATGACGAAATGGAGATAACATGTTTTAATATTTTGCGAGCGTGATGCTCCAACAGTTTTGCAATGATTTTTAAAGGCTTTTGCTTAAGATCAGAAGATATGCAGACATTTTGATTTCAGATTCGATGGATTCGGGAGGGAATTTCTCGAATTGTTCCTCTCCCTTTATTTACTCTTCTCACAGCAGCGCGATTAGAGCGCTTGGTTTGTGGGATGCCAGATGTGAACTTTGATGTTCTACGCACGAACATGAGGTAGGATTCGTCACTCTTTTTAATGGGACAATTGATAGAAATCATTATGTGATTCTTGTGTTTGCCTATTCAAGTTTTCTGGTTAATATTTTGATTTTCTATCATTGAGATTGTTGCTGTTGGACTTTGTTCACTTTGAGGTGGTTTTAAACTCGGCCCACTTGCCAAGCTAATAATTATTTTAATCAAATCCTTAAAAAGGGTGACTCTTGTCTAAAAAGGGGTACTCTGCTTCGCTACGTTTGACAGTCACAAATTCTTTGTTAGTTCGGATGGAGTACGTTTTTGCTGATTTTATGGCGTTATTTACTGTGAATGGAAACCTGTGATTTTGCGTAAATGCTCTTTGCACGTATTAACAAGAATGAATCCGGTGATTTTTGAAAGCTGTTAATTTTAGCACGCAGTCACCGCATACTTAGCTGGCTTATTTTGGTAAGAGTTGATATACACAGGTCAAACAAAAGGACAAAAAATTGGTTTTCACAGCTTTCCTGCTTGATGTTCACTCACAGCAATAAAAAGGAACAATGCGAAACCTCCACTGTGTGTGGTATACAGGTGGCAGCTTGACTCGAAAGACCGAAAAGTCCCTTCGCTGGCCCCTGGCTAAGGCAACTTGGTAAAGATCTAATTACAAAAAAATTCTTGAGTAGGCTATAATTCATTATTTTTGACTTTTGTTTTATTCAAGATACCGCGACACAAATGAAGATAGTGAGCTCATTCAGTGGCTGTGGAAAACGCTGGAGGAATTCAATCGTGAAGAGCGGGTCCTTTTCCTCAAGTTTGTGTCCGGAAGATCTCGGCTTCCTGCCAACGCCGCCGACATGCCTCAGCGATTTCAAGTTATGAAAATCGACAGGGTAAGAATTCGAAACTTAGCAACTGCGGTAAATTGCTAAGTTTCGAATGGAAATTGCTTGACGTCAATCGCTGCGATATTTTTTTCGAAAGAAGCTGTGTTACTCGGGCGCAATGACGCGGAGATGGACCCCGCAAACTTGTTACACGCTTCAGCGTAATACTGTTGAGTAAACTGTAACGAAGATTAGAGTTTTTTTATTACAGTTTTTCAAACTTTTAGGAAATAACGGAATTTTGAAGGTCGATAATATTTTGCAGTATTTTAAAAATTTTGAAAAATTCTCTCCTACAAAACGCCGTTTTTCGCTACTAAAAATCTGCCTCATGCCCATACTGAAAATAGAACTGGTAACCATTGCTCTTGCAATTCTTATCTTTAGCGTAACGTGACTGTTGCAACTGTATCATTTCCCATCTTTGGCGATTTTGATATCTGTGCAACACAGCTATTTTGCGAAGACTGAACTATAAAATACCAAAATTGTAACGAAATAGCAGCGGCAGCGATAGCTCGGTTGGAGTGTGGGTTAGTAACGTGAGTAGGTTACTTGGTAATCGAAAGGTTGCTAATTCCAGGGTTCGACTCGCTGCTATGACTATGCGTCGTAGTATTCTTTGAAAGATACTTAAACGCTAACTTCTTCGGACGAGTAAGTGGGCCTGCGGGCTCAATTTGTGCTCGACAAAAATTTTCATTAGAAATGGCGGTGGAGGTGATGGTGGCGGTTTTGAACAAATTATTTCGGATTGAACATTTACAAAAAGTTCAAAATAAGTTGACTGGAGTTACGGTCTTATTTCATTGTCGTAGTTGGTTCACCATATCTAATTGCTGTTCTCGGTATCGTATTTGCTATCAAAGTAAACTTTGTTCTTACGTAATATACGGCAGCCACAGGTGAAATTTTTCTACATCTTTCTGGTGTAAGAAATGACGTTTAAGCATAAAACGAATTTATGCCGACTAGATCCAGACCTCTTCGTTTCAAGCGCGATATCGACGCGTGAGTAGTTGTTCAAAGTTTGACAACAACCGTTCAAATTTGGTTTACAGCCTCTGGACAGCTTGCCGACAAGTCAAACGTGCTTTTTTCAACTTCGCTTGCCGCCGTATTCCAGCCAAACACTTATGGCTGAAAAAATGCGCTACGCTATACGACACTGCCGGTCCATTGACATGGACAACTACATGCTCCTGCGGAACACGGAAGACACCAACGGTGACGAAATGGAGGTTTAGAAAACAGAAAAAAACAATTTATTGCAACGAAAATTTGAATGGAGTTCATAAATGTAAACAAAAAAATCTGCGGATAATATTTCTCTTTCAAGTAAATTTTTTCGATGAAATAGTTACGTCATAAAGTATATTTCTGTTTCAAGGAAAGCCTTTTCATGCATTTTCAGTCTGTTGAAAATCGCATGGGAATGTATCTTTGCTTCTTTTTATATTTTAAAGTGTTACAAATTCTACAGAATCCTGTATTTTTATCATTGTTTTTGCACCTTACTAATTTTCTGTGGTGTACTGGTATAGGCACTAACAGCGTTATATAGATTTCTATAAACTTTATTTCAAGTTTTCAGCATTATATTAATTTAGTAAAATTTTTCTAGCAGCTGTTATATCGTTTGGTGCTAAATTTCAGAGTTGAGCAGTAAGACCACAGTATCCTCACGAACAACACAGCAGCATGTTCGAACAACTTTATTCGGTTCAGATGTTGATTGAGCTACAACAATCAATCTAGTCAAATACAAGATGACAAAACTAGAAATTTCGCAATAACGCAATCAATAAATTACAACCAAGAGAGCTCGTCAATGGAAAAGCCCTAAACAAAATTCTGGTGGTTTTTGTAGGACAGGTGAAGTACGAGCCAGGTCAACTGACGCGAACCTACGGTTTCGTCACAGTGATTTGCTCACTGATTTTGTCACAAAGTGAGGGTTTGGGCAAGATAGCTCTGGGGATAGTAAAATATGCTTATGACCGCTCTTCTCAGCTAATCGGCGTCATTTGGTTCGCGGTCAGTTTGTCTCCGACCCGGTGAAGTCTACTATCTGTGGTAAATTGGTTTAAGACAAAAATCAAAGCATTCCTGCGTGACTCGATTACTGAAAGTTTCACTGATTTCTTTCGAGTCAAACAGTTTACTGAAAGAATAACTTTGACCGGACCATGTCCACTTTTTTTGGCGTGTAAAGTCAGTAGCGGAATAGCACGACAACAGGTCCAGTATTATTTCCGACGTGAACCCATTTTCTATCAAACTGGCAATGTGCCCCAACTTTCGAACAGCGCAAATCAAACTTGACACTTCATCAGTGGGTCTTGACCATTACACCATAGGGGCGACGCAGTCAAAGTATCGTTACTGAAGATTTTTCTTTTTGAGGATAATACAATTCGTAAAAACGAGGCCTGGTAAATGCTCAAGAAAGTTGAGGCAAACCACGGAGAAGTTTCGAGAACTACTGGTAGGCTAATCCGCCGCTATATAAGTAAATAGGTAGGCTACATAAAAATGCACACAACAAGATGTTATTGTGCTCACTACCCAGCAGTGGTGCAACCAAGAGGCTTCAGTCCCCCTTAACAGAGTCACTTAGAAAATGTAACCCAAAAATGCAAGCGTGTAAACGATGTCAGATTTGACCTGTAAGTAAATAGGAAGCTTCAAATCTTATATACTTCTTTTAAATAGCTCTAAAAAAATTTTTTTCTTTCAAAAAATCGCCAGCGGCAGTAGCGCAAAAAATACTTTTGGCTCAACACCACCCTCCTCAGCAATACTCTGGTTAGCTCAGTCGAGCTTGAAACTCTAATTGAAAATGGTCTCCAACAAATCAAAAAAAGGGGTAGTAAAAATGAAGAACGTTACCTGCGTAAAGACAAAAGAAAACTTGAATTCATGACAACCTGTGTTGTACGCTTTTTAGAACTTTTTTTGTGCAGTTAAAGAGGGAAAAAGATTTTTCCGACTATTTCTCCTTGCTTGATACCCATGGAAAAAATAAATAACTATCTGAAAATGATATGCAAATGTGAAGAGAATTTGCTCCCAAAAGTTTCGCTGGTAAAATATTAGTAACAGGAACCGTAACTATTACGCACGGACGTTTAGGCGCCAAAGCTGAAAAAAGTTAGAAAAATTTTTGTTTTAAATAACACTTTTGTTTTAGTGTTTTTTTCAAAAATATTTTTTTTCAATGAAAGTTATCCAAAAAAACTAAAAATTTGTTTTCAACATGTTCGCAAAGTTTACTTTCCTAAGCCGAGCGTATGCAATCTCCAGTCCACGGCCTGAAATTCTGCAGCGTACGGGCACGAGTCTTGCGTAAT
Source organism: Trididemnum nubilum (assembly GCA_963965965.1). Taxonomy (NCBI): domain Eukaryota; kingdom Metazoa; phylum Chordata; class Ascidiacea; order Aplousobranchia; family Didemnidae; genus Trididemnum; species Trididemnum nubilum. The sequence continues at coordinate 11,081,932 of OZ014474.1, forward strand.
CTTGGCGCAAGCAGCAAGTCGTGTGACGTTACATGGTTATTTTGAGTCTACCTGTACCAAAGAACAATAATAATCAATCTTTTTAAACTTATTTTAAAACAAAATTTTTTTAACTGCTTTTTTGAAAAAAAAAAACTTTAAAAAATTTAGTGTTTTTAGCTCTGGCGCATGAAAGTCCCGGCACGTGCCTAAAAGTCGTAGACCGTTAGTAACGCTAGTAGTACCCACATAAACACAAAAATTATCTCAAGAAACTACGGTGAACACAGTCCTTGAAAAAATTGCATATACATTTAAATCAAAGTTTCACTAAGTTTTAAACTGCCAAGTGTGAACGCAGAAACACTAAACTAAGTTGAAAAAAATTGAAACAAAAATGGTCATTTTGAACAAGAAAACTTTAGTTTAAATGTTTTCTGAAGTGCGGAATGAATGAAACAACCCAAAAAATCAAGAGTATGAAAAGGTCTAAAAACCGTCTTGAAAACGATTTGAACCATACATACGGTAAACATTATTACCAAGAGTTGCATTTTTGATTTGCAAAAACCTAAGATAAAAACATACTGAGCGCCCCTAATTAAAAAAAATAAACTTAGCAGTAAGAGTTGGGTCTTACATGAAGACCTCTAAAAAATAATGTCAAGTAACAAAACACACATCCAACATCTGCTGAACTACAGTATAACTCTGAACGCAAAAATCACAGTTGATGGCAAGAGTGGTAATCCGACACAACGTACCTATATACACTTTCCAATTAGATAAGTTGCAATACTTTGAAAAAGGCGATACCCACATATGACGAAAATGAATGTAATAATCTATCTATTCTACTCTACCAGACTACCCATTACCAAAGCATAAGGTGTAGGTTTAGAATTAAAATACTGATCGTGTGTCAATTAATTATTACAGCAGAAAAAAAGACGGTTTTAGTTCACCAATTAGTGGATTATTTTCTCACTGCTTTGCCTGTGTTTTGTCCTCATTTTAAAATTAAAAGCTGTTTGGTGACGAATGACGAACCTTCGCCAAAGAAATTTTCAGCAAAAGCAACTCAATGTTTCGAATATTTTTTTCAAAAACAACTCACTTTTGCTACAAACATACCGGTAAGCAAAATAATCTGCAGATTGGTAAAAACCGCCAAAGGTGCTTTTGATTAACAACCAATTACTTTTTTTTTTAATTTTGATCGATCTTCATCCTAAATAGATTAAACTCCGTGGTCAATTCCGCCTTCTAAACCTTCGTCTGCAAAAAAATCGCTCAGCGCTGAAAGTCGTGAGTAATGAAATTATATGCAGTTTTCAACATTACATGACCGGTTTTGAACAGTTAAAACCCGATAATTATGATTAACAAGACTTTTCCACTTGTTTTCTTCAATCTGGAAGATCACCTTGGCATTAATTGATCGTCTAATCTCATCTTCTAAACGTCATAGGAACCTGGAGGTATGGCACGTATAGTAATGTTGTGGGATATGCAAGGCAAAAACCAACTGTAAACAGGTCCGTAACCAAATACTTCTCGCAGCAGGGCCATTTTTGGTTTTCTTGGACGAGGTGCTTTCATCTTTTTCGATTTGTGTATAGTGTATTCTACAGCAGTTTCGTCCCCAAAAATAGCTTTCATCTAAACATGAACAAATAATTACAAATAGAATAACAAGTAGGTAGAGAATGAAATTTTCACAGCCCCAACTCAGTACATAAATAGGAAGAACCAAAATTCGGATTCTAGCACAAGATCAACAGCAAAATACTGGTGACGTCATCTGAATTAGAAAGGCTGAAGTTTTTAAACTGGATCGAGCTGATTCCTTTGTCAAGTCGTAAAAACTACTCAATTTATTTCAAATTTCATAAAAATGTAGTAGTTTTCAGGAATTATAGTTTGATTTTGTGAATGCACTCACGGCTTCATTATTGATGAACCGTCTCACAACATTGTCATCTTGTACTCACTTCTTCGGCCTGGGTTTAAATTCTTAAGATTTCCCCATAAACAATCATTATCCGCGTTTTAAGATTAATGTTGTGAAGAGTTACGTTGACAGCCTGAATTGATGCTAACCAGCTACAAATTCAACAATGGGAGCGTGCAATGAGTAGAAAGTTAACGAAAGAATTACGTAATTATCCATCTTGTAACCTTACACAAAATCCATTGTCTTAATAGAATCGAGCTTTTCAGTACAATGCGGTTCTCTTCTCCCACTTATGGAAGCTTACGCACAGAAAATTCGTAAACTTTAATCTACTGAACTGTGCCGCTTTTGTTTATACCAGCGGTTTTCAACCTTTATGTTCAGCGGGCCAATTTTAATCGGGTTAATTTTAATTTAAGTTAATTTTAATTTAATTTAATCGGGTCACGTGCAAATACTTAATTACAAAGAAAATAAACAAAATCACACGAAGCAAAAAAAGAAACGTTTTAATCTTTCCATTTTCAACCTTTCAATGCGAGCCCTAGAGCTGCACTCTTTTCACCAAATCTTCTAAACGTGGTTGCAAGTCGGTAACAGCCAATTTCATCGATGCCTCTTGAGCCTAGTTCAGTTTTTCGTCTTCACGAATTTCATTGAAACGATCGACGCGAGCGTTGCGTGTTCCTTTGTTTTTACTCGGTCATTTTCCAACTAACGAGTGCAAAATTTCAGACTTTTGCTTACAACTCGAGAACGGATTAGTCTAGCTGCATGAAATTTTGACAGTAGTTTGAGATTAATGAGTTACATGTTTGTACCACATTTCGAGGCAATAGGTCACGTGACTTTGGTTTTAGAACCCGAAAACTGCCCCGCAAGTTTGGCGTAAAAAGCGGTCTCAAGTCAAAAACGGCTTTAAGTACGGCAAAAAATATTTCATATGGTTGTATGTCTTAAGATACCCTTTCATCCCAACCAACCCACTTTTGGCCGCGATGAGGTTTATTTCTTTTTTCCTTTTTTTTCTTCCTAATTTTTGTACGCTCTTCTTCTAAACCAGAAAACATCGAAGTCTAACTTTTGTGTATAGTTGTTTAGCTGCAAACGCAATTTTTTCTCCCGAAATTTTTTGGGGCAACTCCACCGGGAACCCCCCAAAAAAATTCATTTTTTGAACGGCTTAAGTTAGAGTGCTACTTTTTTTTGATATCAATAGATATTTAACAGACAAATATTTTGACACAGTTTGGGGGTGCCATCCCCCGGGACCCCCCAAAATCAATTTTTTGAATGGCTCTACTCAGGGTGCCAGTCTGCTTTGATATCAGGAGATATTTAACAGATGAATATTTTGACATAGTTTGGGGGTGCCACCCCCCCTGGAGACACCCCAAAAATCAATTTTTTCAACGGCTCAACTTAGGGTGCCAGTTTGTTTTGATATTAGCAGATATTTAACCGACAAATATTTTAACATAGTTTGGGGGTGCCACCCCCCAGAGACCCCCAAAAATCAATTTTTTCTACGGCTCACCTTAGGGTGCCAGTCTGTTTTGATATCACCAGATTTAACAGACAAATATTTTGACACAGTTTGGGGGTGCCACTCCACACCCCCCCCCCCTGGAGACACTCCAAAAATCAATTTTTTCAACGGCTCACCTTAGGGTGCCAGTCTGTTTTGATATCACCAGATTTAACAGACAAATATTTTGACACAGTTTGGGGGTGCCACCCCACACCCCCCCCCCCCCCTGGAGACACCCCAAAAATCAATTTTTTGAACGGCTCAACTTAGGGTGCCAGTCTGTTTTGATATCAGCAGATTTAACAGACAAATATTTTGACACAGTTTGGGGGTGCCACCCCACACCCCCCTGGAGACACCCCAAAAATCAATTTTTTGAACGGCTCAACTTAGGGTGCCAGTCTGTTTTGATATCAGCAGATATTTAACAGACAAATATTTTAACATAGTTTGGGGGTGTTATCCCCCCAGAGACCCCCCCAAAAATCAATTTTTTGATCGGCTCAACTTAGGGTGCCAGTCTGTTATGATATCAGGAGATATTTAACTGACAATTATTTTGACTCTACTTTTCTCGAGGTTCCATAATCATATATTTTTGAATAATTGCTGATTTTATGGTAGATAAAAAGTATTTTTGAGCGTCACAGCATTAGGTTTGCGTCAGTCGTTCACTGGGTTTGCTGGCAAACCCCCATCTAGTTGCAGAGAAAGCTTGTTCGCACCGACATGTCGTTCAAAAGCGAGAGATGAATTTCGCACTGAATGACCTAACTCTGGAAAGGTTGTGACTGGTACAGCCTTCCAAAAGTCTATCAAGTCCTGCCCTGTGCTCATCACCGGTAACTTCTCGTAGCGTGCTTTGAGCGCCGCTGAATTTTGAAGATCGATCAGTTCCTAAAATCCGAAATCCATTTTGCTGCAAACGGATTGATGAAAAGTAGATTTTCGTGTTTTGCTTTACCTGAGCCCAGTTCTTTAAACCTTTGCTTAAAATTTTCAACCATCATTCATCACGTCAAGCTTGCCAACGTAAAAAGCTTCATCCAGTTTGTTGACCGGTTCCGCCTTTCTATCTTTCAATGCTGAGAAGTTGTCGAAGCATCTCTTACTTAATTGATGACGAAATAACTGTAGTTTCTGTCGGAATGAATTCACTTGATCATTGAGGTGACTTACGAGTTGTTGCTTTCCTTGCATGCGTTTGTTCAGTGTGTTTAGCTGTCCTGAGATGTCTGCCAGGAAAGCCTGATCGTTCAGCTATGACCGGTCTTTTGTCATTCTTCCAGCAACATCTTCTCACATAAATTATACACGTGGTCCTTGACGGCGAAGAATCGGGCATGTACTTTTCCCCGCAAAAGCCAACTCACTTCTGTATGAAGAAGTTATCCGTTCTGTTTGTCCACCCCGTTCAGCAATTGACGAAATTCTATTCTTTTCAAAGCTGTAGCTCGTATATCATTCACACATTACACGACTACAGACATGACGTTTTTCATCTGTAATAACTTCCCACAAAGTGATTCCTGATAAACTATGCAGGGATATTTCAGCAGTGTTTTTCCTGCAAATTGTTCAAACTTAGCGCAGAATCAATCGCTACATCCCGTCATAGCTGGAGCTCCGTCAGTGCAAACATTGGTCAACTTGTACCACTGACAGTTCATTTTTTCGGCAAATTTTTTGAACGCACTAAATACACCAACTCCTCGGAAAGGGCTTGCGGGCCACAAAAATGTGCCTCGCGGGCCACGGGTTGGGAAACCCAGGCTTATGCATTGTGTTACTGCCGTTGCTCGAAAACACAACCAATTAAAGATACAATAGGTTGGTCGGTTATCCCCATCCATTCACTCGCAAAGTTGCCTTGACCAGTAGAGAGCGAATGGCCTTCGTTTAGCGTTCCGCCTCAAATGGCCTCCTGCCCACCTCACATGGTGGAGACTTCATAAAGTCTCATTTTTTCCTGCTTTCCACTAGGCGGACTGTTCGACAACAAAATCAAGTTGATGAAACGCGACATACCTGGTCATGAAGCATGGCAATAATGAACAATCCAAACATTATGGATTCAATGCCCAAGGCAATACTGTGTACACTGCAAAAATATATAACGGTTGAATTGATTGCTATCTAATGACTAAAAAGTGATAGGCGAGAGCATGCTAGAAACACACCCACGACGATAGGAGGGCGCTTTGTTTACCGTTCTAAAACCGTTTACGAGACTTTTTCGATTTTTTCTTTACCAAAATCAGATTTTTTTTCAAAAAGGAACCAAATAAGTGTCGGAAAAGTGAAGCAACGCCCGTTTTTTATGGGCGTAAAATAGGGGGCGTATCGTTAGTATTTTGAACTAAAATTGGATACGCCCAGCGTGTCAGCGTAAAAACTGCATTTGGCTAAAAAAATTTTAAAAAAAGATACGCTTGTACGCTTACAATTTTATGCCAATCTTAACCAGGTCTAGAGGGAATATGGGCAGCACTGTTAACCTTAAACATTCTTTAAGAAAAAAATCTTCAAGTAAACAACTTATGACAAATAAAAACTAAGTTTCAAGTTGTGGTAATGACCACAAAAGCTCAAACGGCCGATTGGTCTTGAATCGAAAGCTTAAACCAAGAATGTACTCAGTCCAAAAGCGATTGTAAGTTCTGTAAACAAATATGACATAAGCAATGAAAGATTAGCGTTTACTACTTACACTGTCGATTTTCTCGACAATATGTCTGCGTTTGTGCTCTTGCCTTCGCCAAACATCCAAACCCAATTCGCGATGTTTAAAGCAATTGCGTACAGACATAATACTTCTGCAAAAAAGAACGTGGCATTTTTATTTATTCTTCAAATTACAAAAAAAACGAAAAAAACTTGTTCCTAAAAGCAAGCGTTTCTAATTAAAGCTCGAGGAGGGAAAACTTATCCAAAATGAAAAGGTAGAATATCTCATACGTACTATTATTATCATGTTAGATCATTATCATTTTCCGCATATTTGGCTTTTGGCCAAACCTACCGGCATATAACAATCAGTAAGGTACGTAAAATGTTATAAAATACTTGATTTCGAAAAAAACTTTAAACGATATCAGAGGGAGAGATTTGCAGCAGTTCTAAGCAATGTTTGAAATTTGCTTTAACTGCATGTATTTGCGGTATTAAAGAAAATATTTTTTTGTTTTAAGGGTGAACTTTTAAGAAACATCTCATAACATGTTTTAAGTTTTTTCACTTTTTTCATGATAATTTCCGTACTGCCTCTACAATGCATATAGCAACTGAATCAGCTTGCAGTGCATATTAAAACAAAAGTGTTAGGCGTTATTTTTCTCAGACCTATGTGGGCAGACGCTAGCAAAATTCTCCGATAGTTACCGCTAGAATGACGTCAGAGAGTGCTCCTGACTTCCTTGTAACGCCTCATTGTTTCGCAATTACCAAAAGCAATTTCAGTTTTTCTGTTTTAGATGATCGTTTAAACTCGCTTTTGTGTGTCATTTTTTGGCAACGTTTTTTTCTTGAATGCGTTGAAATTATTTTTCTTTTAGATAAAATCAAGAGTAAAATTCGTTTATTTTATTTCGTCAACTTTTGATGGTAGCATCAGCAATGCCGGGTTAAGGTGTAATCAAAAAGCAATTTCGCATCAAAGCCCTTTCTTTACCAGTAACTACGACTGAAGTAAAACATTTATTTGTAAGGCACTGCAAGAGCACAACTTGCATATCCTGTTAACTTACCAGTATAGAAAAGAAATTGAATGAAATATTTCTGATTGAATTCGCCAATGCAGTTATTAACCCTGCAAAATATTGCAATAATTCAAAACCCTCATAGTAGTAGGACGAACAATCAATACATAAAATCAATTAATCAAAACTAAGTAGCCTAATGGTCTATTGATTTATTTATTGTGCATTGAAACTTGAAGGGAAGACACACCATAAGACTGAAAAACTCAGGAAGCTATACTTATAGCTGCTGCTATATGCTTGCAAAGCTCGTATGCAGATATATATATTTTTAGCTTTTATTCAGAAATACCTGTAATCGTGAACACGTAATTACCCACAATAAATTTACAACCATGTGTGATCAACAAAATTTGCGATCTGTAATCAACTTATCATTGAACAAACACTCATCAGTCAATACCAGAGGTCAATGATCTTTTTTTTCAAGAACCCGTAAATCTGAGTTAAAGCTGGCTGTTCTCATATTTTCACTAATTTCCAGCCTCAATTGTCTTTAAAAAGTGCGTTTTTCTAAAACTGGAGAATCAAAAAAAGAATAATTGTATTGATTTTTTTTGTTTAAATTTGGCCCGTGTTCTTAATTATTGTTTTTAATGCCTAGGCTGACATTGTTCTTAAATTTTGAGCAAAAAAACAATCCATTATGAAAAGTTACCAAACATTCCCCTTTTCGAATCACAATTCCTTGGTGATAGAGCATTTTGAGATTACTCAAAAAAGGTTGTACAAAAATGACTATAACTAGATGGAAGTTTGCCAGCAAACCCAGTAAACGACCGACGCATAGCTAATGCTGTGACACTCAAAAGTACTTTTTATCTATTGTAAAATAAGCAATTGTTCAAAAATATCTGATTATGGAACCTCCAGAAAAGTAGAGTCAAAATAATTGTCTGTTAAATATCTGCTGATATCAAAACAAACTGGCATCCTAAGTTGAGCCATTCAAAAAATTTGATTTTTGAGGGGTCCATTTGGGAGGTCCCCTGGGAAGGGGCGGCACCCCCAAACTATGCCAAAATATTTGTCAGTTAAATATCTACTGATATCATAAAACACTGGCACTCTAAGTTGAGCTATTGAAAAAATTGATTTTTGGGGGGTCCCCGGGGAGATGGCACCCTCAAACTATGTCAAAATATTTGTCTGTTAAATATCTACTGATAGCAAAAAAAAGTAGCACTCTAGCTTGAACTGTTCAAAAAATTGATTTTTGGGGGCCCATTTTGGGGGGGTTCCCGGCGAAGTTGCCCCAAAAAATTTCGGGAAAAAAAATTGCGTTTGCAGCTCAACAACTTTACACAAAAATTAGATTTCCATGTTTTGTGGTTTAGGAATCGATTTTGAATTAGAAATTAGGAAGAGCGTACAAAAATTAGGAAGAAAAAAAAGGAAAAAACCTCATCGCGGCCAAAAGTGGGTTGGTTGGGATGAAAGGGTATCTTAAGACATACAACCATATGAAATATTTTTTGCCGTACTTAAGTCGTTTTTGACTGATACCGCTTTTTATGCCTAACTTGCGGGGCGGTTTTCGGGTTCTAAACCAAAGTCACATGACCTATTGCCTCGAAATTTGGTACAAACATATAACTCATTAATCTCAAACTGCTGTCAAAATTTCATGAAGCTAGACCAAACCGTTCTCGAGTTATATGCAAAAGTCTGAAATTTCGCACTCGTTAGTTGGAAAATGGCCGAGTAAAAACAAAGGAACACGCGACGCGAGCGTCGGTCGTTCCAATTAACACAAAATAAGAGTTGAATCAAAGCTGAACACATTATTTCCTTCTACCTTCCTAAGTTTAAACTAATATAATAGTGTGATTACTAGAAATATGTGTTAATGTGTGCAAGCTGAGAACAAGAATTTCAAGTATTGTCGTCTCAAACACTCAAATGTCTTGGCAAATCTTCGTCCTATCTAGCTTTTATGGTTGACAAATTTGACAATAAATGGGTGTAGTTTCGACTACCGGTACTCATCAGTGAGTGAATATTCACAAAAAGATGAAATTTAACACCAATCAAGCAACAAACAATGGGTTGTAATGGCTAACAAACTGATTCACAACTGGGGACCAAGAATTGAATCTGTTTCTTCGTCTAACCCGATGAGAACGGTAAAAATTTGTCAGCAGGGTAAAGATGGCAACGGTAAACAATTCTTATATTGGTTGGAACTTGGCTTGGATTACAAAATACCACAGCTTCAGCACAGTGGCAGCTTGGTGATCTAGGCGGCTAGGCCCAAGAAAGAGAATGACATTAGCCTTAAGTTCATACAAAACATGCCTCCAGAAGTACACAGCGAAAGTCACAATAGTTGCGTCGCAAGCGCAAGTACTCTAAAATTCTTGCGACGCAAGCGTTTCCGCAAACTCCAAAAATAATTGCGCCACATGCGCAAGTGTGACGTTTTCAAAAGTATAATTTTGATTGCCTCACTGCTCAAACTGCACTAACCTACGGAACAAAACCAATATTCACAACAAATTATGCACACCCAAACAAAATATTATTGATTTCTTGTCAAAAATATAAACATTTAAAAATGCGCATCGCTTAACTCCGCTCGCTTTGGGCGAAGAACAATGAAAAATGACGCTCAACACTCGCACCTAAAGGAATCGGGGTGTTGAATTCCATTAATTAAGTCTTTATGTGGTGGTAAGCGAACGACTTCATAGTCACTGCTTTTTCTAATGGCTTGTCACGGAAATCGATTACTAGCTTCGATGCATTTGTACTCCTGGAGCAATGAGCATCACTCTGCTCTGACAAATGGAGCATGCTATAAAAATCATCATGTATTTTGTATAAAGAAACCGGATAAACCTAGAGCCACCGACGAGTAGAATGAAGATTAAGAACTTTACGCGCTCGTCACCCGCACAGCGCGAGCATCGAAACCGGAGTGTGACCGCTAAAATCTCAGTGCAGCCAGTCAATATTAGCACGCTTGTTTCAACTCTCATCACATAGCTACGGTGGCAGCGTCGTCTAACGCCTGTCTTGCGTTGAAGGCTCCCGCTACTTTGAAACTAGTGTTGTATCTTGTTGCAGGTATCGGTTTGAATCCCATCTGTAGTTATTTTTTCTAACCATAGGCTGATCCAGATTGTGACTTTATGTCTTCTATTTTCTTAACAGCTACCGATGCATTTGTGCATTTATGCTTTTGAAGCAATTAGCATCACTCTATGACGACTGGAGCATGTTACAAATACTATGTTTTTGTAGAAATTGAACCATCTGGGTGTTCGGAAAGTCACTGTGCACTTTTCTAATATTTTTTATATTTCAAATTTTAATTCATTATTATTCATATTGTAACCCCAATATGGTTTCAACAACTGAAGAACGTGTATGGCTTGTCGAACACGCATTTCGAAAGGGTGATAGATACACAGATGTAGTGCGACAGCGGTTTACTGAAAAATTCCCAGATAAACCTGTTCCACATCGCAGCGCAGTTCGTAATCTTGTTGATAAGTTTCGCGAAACAGGATCAGTGTATGATGCCGAACGCTGTGAAAGGCCAGCAAAGCTATCAAAGGAAAAACTGTTGGACATTTCTGACAGTATGCTACAGAGTCCATCAAAATCATTACGTATCGAGATCGACCACGCATGCTGAATGACTGCCTAGCAGCAATAATAGCATTCATTCAATCTATTTCAAGCAAGCAACTGATAGCGGTGTTTAGAAACAAAATAAAAAGAATCCAAGCCTGTATTGACCATAAGGAAGGTCACTTTTAACACAATTTATCATTGTCATTCATATCTACCTCCTGTATTCTATATTTAAACATGTACGTTAATAAATATTTGGTGCACAGTGACTTTCCGAACACCCAGTGTATTAATTAAGAGCTATAATGATGCTGTCACTCCGGTTAGCAATATCTTTCAAGTTTTCAATTGTAGTTGCAATTAATAGTTTTCGTTGTCTCTTGTTTTTGAATTATGGTAAGACGTTTACAAGACAGTTGAAAGTAACGAGTTATCTTTTGCCCGAAGCAACATTTTAAGATTTTTTAGGAACGAGCACCGTATTTCTTCAAAAGCAATCACAAAAAGTTTTTCTGTTTAAAATTTGATTATACAGCCAGTTTTTGAAATACGCAATTGAAAAATCTGAAAATATTTTTGAAAAATCGGCAAATACTTCAGCGAAAAAAGACCGTCACTGTGAATCCTACCGAAATTTGGCGAGAAGTAGCCGAATGCAATTTTCCCATAACGGCTTTCATGAATCTTCCTCGTCAAAGTTTTTTCGAATTGTAAAACAACTATTCTTAATCGCATTTGAATTGCACTTGCGCGATTGCGTTCAAAATTGCTAAAGCAATAGTTGCGTCTGCATTCCTCACACTCACATTCACAAAACTATCCTACAGAAAGAAGTGGATCTGTTCAAAGCGTTTTTTTCTAATTTTAGATTTCAAAACTGAGCTAAAACATACCACGGACAGTGATGATCCATTCTCCTAATACACCGCCTACACACTTTGCAATGATGTGCTCGAGGAGGTCTGTAGGTTTCACATCGTTGACAAACCGTCCAATCTTCACCAGTGCCAAGCTAAACAAAATCATTATATACCAGTATTTTACAAAAACTACATGCTGTAATTGCTGAACAAACTAGCAAAGCAAAAATTTTGCTTCAAAAATACAACAAAAGTAGGATATTGAAGTTGACCAAAACAGATTGTATCAATGAAGTTATTACCATTTAGGTAAATTAATTTCCTGAAATAACCGTAATCACCTATCAGCTATCAAAACTTGCTCAATTTTTTTAGGCTAATTAAAGATAAAGGCTGCATTTCTGCAAAAAAAAGTTAGGGAGAGGCTACTTCACCAAAAATTTTTAAAGGGGTATTGAACGTTAATTTTACTCATCTATTGTATGTCAAGCAAAATTTTATATTTTGGGGGGAATCTATCGCGGCTAATTTCAGAATTTTGCCATTTCTGCATTGAAAGATTTGCATTTCTTTTCCGCAATCTGTTGCATTCCTTTCATTTTAAAAATAACTTTTAAATCACTGAATCCGTGACTGCTCATGTTGCCATCGTTTGGACACTAGTTTGAACGTTACCTAGAAGGCCTTTGACTATTAAATAGCTCCTACCATCACTAGCAATCTATCACTACTAGGCGATATTAAACTACTAGCCTAGCCTATCTGTTTTTTAGACAAGGTTTTACTCTTAAAATTACAACAAACAAATACTATCTTAAATTATCAATAGGCTATGCTAGCCTAAGACTAGCCCTACTGTTTTTTTTTTTCTAAGCGCTAAAAGTAGCAAATTCAAACCAATAAGTGTAATTTTTATCACAGTCACAGTAGAACCCGGGCAGAAGCCTATTCTGCATTGAGACCTACAGCCTAAAAAAGCTCGTTTGAAACCACTAATTCAAATTTGGTGTTGTTACAACCAATTTTTTTTCCCATTAAGTCAAAAATTTTCCTGTTAAAGTTATTTAATGTCAAACAATGGAAAAACGCGACAAAAACGCAGGTAATCAATTATTTTTCACACATCTTGTGCTAAAATTCAAAACTTAGACCTCAATGCCCCTTTAAGTTAAAGAGAATAAAAAAAGAGGAATATTCATTCGCATACTTTTCATTTACTTTTTTAACGCTTTAGATTAGGGTTTGGGTAAAGGCTAGGTATGTAACATCTGGGTCAAAAAGATAAATTCCCATGCGATTGATCGGTTCAGTTGAACAATCTACCAACTATTCTCCCACTTGACTTTAATAACCAATGCAACAAATTAAACTTTACTTCAAGCTATGTTGGAGTATGACTCTACATCTATCTCCTTCCTTTATGCTGGCGATGGCACATCAACACTTTCAAACAGTGCAAGGGAGAGCAATCACCACTCTAACGATTTGGCGTACTCAAAAAAACATCTAAGCCAAAAGGATGCGTCCCAATGCACCCGACTGGTTGGTAAAACAACCTAAGAGCAACTCTCCAGCTTGACTTAATGGTAACTTAAGCATCCGATTAAACTTCTACTTGCCGCTATGTTGGAGCCCGACGCTACAGGTACTTGATCTATGACGTTTCGGCACGGGATGTTTATGCACCGCTGATTATACACATGGACTTTTAGGTGCTAGAAGTAAAATAAAAATTTTTCAAAAAAAAATTTTTTTTTCCAAGTTTTTTTAATTTTTTTTCAAAATAAATTTATTTGTTTCAAATAAATTTAAAAAAAAAAACAACAGTTTTTTTAATTTTTTTTCCAAAAGCATATTTTTTTTCAGCTAAAAGCTTTTTCCCAAAAAAAACGTTTTTCAAACATAAAACTTTTACTTTGATTAAAAAACGAATCATCAGAATAGAGAGTGCAGGAAAAGAAGCAGCAGGAAAAAGCCAAGGAGTGATTGGCTGAAAAAGGATCAATGAGAGAGCGTCATTTGAGAGAGATGAAAGAGTGCTCTCCATTCTGACAATTCTTCTTGACAAAGTGTCAGATAATGAGCTTTGAAAATATTAACATTTTAATTAAAGTACATCTTTTTTGTTTGAAAAACGTTTTTTAGGCAAAAGCTTTTATTGAAAAAAAGTTTTTTGAAAAAAAAAATTTTGTAAAAAAGCTTTTTTTTACCTCTGGTGCATAAAAGTCCTGGCAGCGAATCAGTGGCACATAAACGTCCGCGCCTAAAAGTCACGGTCCCACAGGTACTTAGGGTTAGTTTTAGAGAAAAGATTTGAGTTTAGGTTTGACTTTGGTCAGAATTAACAAAAAAGTAGACACAAATTTTCAATGAAATACTGTAGTCTCTTCCAAGTAAAAAATCGAGATCTCTCGAATGACTGAAATAGTTTATCTAGATTGAGTAAAATGTTTGAAAATGCAAATCGTATATGCATTTAATAAACATCGTATATGCCTTTCTTATTAAAAAATTATTAAGTTTGAATGAGGTACAACTTCTACAGACAGGACTTCTAGAGTTTGTTAGCGAAAATTATGCCAACCTTTTTTAACTGTGTTCAGTTACATTGATTGATTTGCTTTTTTTAGTTACCAGTATTTAGTGATTTATAGTGCCAAAAATTTACACCAATAAACTAAAAAAAACTCTTTTAAAAGGGACTACTTTAAACAAAAAAACTATGAAAAAACAATTATAAAAAATGCTAAAAAAACATCAAAAGATCCGCAGAATTAAAAATAGATTTAAATAACATCTCTTATTTGGCTCAAATTTACAGGATACAATGAACACAAAGTTGTTACTTTTACTACAGGATACCAGTGGCGGTACTACACAATAATATAGTAACAGTACTTGTGCTTTTGAACTTTTTTTCTGGATAAGCATATCAGAAAAATCTAATCCAATTTTGGGTAATGGTACTGTTCCTGGATCCGAAAGAACAGCTCTTCCATGAGCGAACAACAAAGCAAAAACAACAATGTTGAAAGCAATGGCATGTAATGGTCCCCATAAACTGTAAAACACATTGAAACAATTATTGCCAACTGACTAATTTTTAACTAGGCAATATTTTTTTTAACAATATTTTTTTATTAGCAAGTAATGCATAAAATAATAATAATAGCAAGTAATGCATAATATTAGCATACTACTGTCAATCTAATCATTTCAAAACCACATTGCCTCATATTCCATAACTAAGACATAGAAAAAGACTATTTCACCAAAAATTTGAAGTTAAAAAAGAGTAAAACGAGAATGCTAAATATTTTTTATCCGCATATTTTTTATTTACTTTTTTAAGAGTTAAGATTAGTTTTTGAGTTAGAGTTTGGATTTTGTCTGCAGACAGTGACTTTTATGCGCACATGTTTAGACATGGGATGTTTAGGTACCGCTGATTAGTCGCTGGGACTTTTAGCAACCTGGACTTTTAAGCGCCAGAGGTGAAAAAATTTTTTTTCCAAAATAATAATTTTTGTAATAATAAGTCAATTAAGATGTTTTTTGACGTTTGCAGGCCAGAGTTTTAATATTTTAATCGTTTTGCGTGCTTCTGGCCTAAAGGCTACCAGCTCGGAAGCCTAGGGAAGAGCCACCAGAACGGCGACTACTTAAAAGAAGCAATGCGAAAAATTGTCTTCCCACAGGAATCGAACCTGCAGCCTTTGGATTACCGGTCCACTGCTCTACCACTTGAGCTAGAGAAGACGCCTCCTCGCTAGAGAAGACGCCTCAAGGTTCGATTCCTGTGGGAAGACAATTTTTCGCATTGCTTCTTTTAAGTAGTCGCCGTTCTGGTGGCTCTTCCCTAGGCTTCCGAGCTGGTAGCCTTTAGGCCAGAAGCACGCAAAACGATTAAAAAAATAATAATAATAATAATAATTTTTCCAAGAAAGTTTTTATTTTTTTTCTTTAAGAAAAATTTTTTTTCAAATAAAAGCTTTTTCAAAAAAAAAAACGTTTTTCAAACAAAAAAGTCTTAATTTGATTAAACAAAAGTGTACAGCTTAAACATTGTGCACAATGATGCTCTCTGATTGATCCTTTTCCTGCCAATCACTACTCGGCTTTTTTCTATAGCCGCTCATTTCCCAGTGCTGTCTATGCTGACAATTCTTCTTCACAAGTCTCAGAAGAAAAGCTTTGAAGATATTAACATTTTAATCAAAGTAAAACTTGTTTGTTAGAAAAACGTTCTTTTTAGGAAAAAGCTTTTATTTGATAAAAAACTTTTGTCTCCTCTGGCTCCTAAAAGTCTTGGTGCTTAAATGTTCCACGCATGAAAGTCGTAGATTGCCTGTTCCTGTGCTTTCTATTTTGATGATTCTTCTTGACAAGTGTCAGATGAAAAGCTTTAAAAACATTAACATTTTAATCACAGTAACGCTTTTTGTTTGAAAAACGTTTTTTTTGGGAGGGAAAAGCTTTCATTTAAAAAATGTTTGTTTTTTTTAATTCAAAACACTGTTTTTTTTTGGAAAACTATTTTTTGGAAAAAAATTTTTTCTGGAAAAAATCCTTGTTTTTCGAAAAAAAAAATTGGAAATAAAAGTTTTTTCACCACTGGTACTTAAAAGTCCCAGCGCATAATTGGCAGTGTCTAAACGTCCGCATCTAAAAGTCGTAGATCGTTCAGTCTGGGGTTAGTCATAAACATCTGCATCTAAAAGTTGTAGACTGTCCAGTCTGGAGTTAGTTTAAGAGTAACGATTTTAGTGGTTAGATTTGGATCAGAGGAAACAAACAAGTATATAAAATTTTCGGTGAAATAGTTTCTTCATCAGACTTAAAACAATTTAGCAAAAATGTACATAACACCTGAAATAAATATCATAAAAAAGTACAGTAAATCAAACCTAGTCAGCTCTAGCATATAAAGCGATTAGCATATATAAAAAGTTATAAACATGGAACAATTTACCCTTACCTGTTAGAAAGTGTCATAGAAACAACATGCTGAATGACCACAAAGTCGGCATAGCATACTAATCCGTAAGTCAATAAGACACAAAATATACCACATGGATCCTTGTGAAACACCATTTCTGATAATAATGAATATTCAGTATTGCAACTGCACCAATATAACCACAGTAAACCTAAAGTTAATGTTTTATGCAGCACCAATCTGCAAATAGGCTACCTTAGCTTTCAGATAAGTTAAACTTTCTTCCATGAATTAACCTATTTAAAAACATTCAATTTCAGATTTCAATTAAAACAGTGTTGTAGTCTTGTTCCCAAAAATAGCACTTACCGCTATGCATTTTACTGTCTTTAATATCTGTCTAACGCAATACATTTTTTCATAGTATGGTTTTAATTTTGGTCAAAAAATTACTTGCAACTTTAATGTTGAATGGTCTATTTTTACCTTTGATGATTGTCATCTCAGATTTACCAACTTGTTGTGGATGCTACTTAATGAAAACTTTTGCCTCTTTTTATACTGTTTTGGTCACATTACTGATGGTGTGAGCTGCACAGAGCTGGACAGCTCTGTTTCGAGCTTTTAGCTCTCATCGGCAGCCCTCAGCTTCTCTAACAAAGTTATTCCCCAGCTGGACAAGACTCTTTGCCGAACTGGACAAACCTTAAGGGCTTGCACAGCTGCAGAGGCTTTCTAGGAAATAAACGATTTTTTCACTTGTGGTACTTAAAAAAACAAGTGAAAAAATCGTTGAACCCTTGTAGTAAGGACAGCCATAGGCTATCCCTACTACTGGAAGTCGTTATGATTTCCCAGGAATCGACCACGAAAGACGTCAAACTTGTCGGTGATGGTGTGAGCGTTGATTTTATCTTTTTTTTTTTACTGCAGCACAATTGTGCTGGAACAGGGTGTTATTATTATTATTAAAGAGATATCGCCTAAAATCGGTTTTATTGAAAAACACAGAACTTGTTGAGGTAATAAAGAAGTGCCCCAAATCTTTTTCCACTATTTCCTTTATATATTTGCTAAAATAGGATTTAATTTGCTTGACTCCGAACCATTGGCAACCCTGCATTAAGCAATTTTGTAACATTACAAAAGGCCTACTGTAGATTGGTACTGGTACAAGTACCAGCAACAGTAGCCAAGTTTTCAAATTTGGTTAGGCTACTCACTGCTCCCAGTTGGTAAGTTATGGATATTACGGTAGATTAAGCCTACAGTACTGCACTATCGCATTAGTTTCTGATTATAGATCTGAGATTAGCCTCGGACTGTAACTTTTATCCACAAAGGTTTAGGCATGGGACAATTAGGAGCTTGGACTCTTAGATACCTGAACTTTTATGCACCAAGAGTTTTAGGCACCAGAGGCAAAAAAAACTTTTTTCCAAAAAAAATATTAAAAAAAAAAGTTTTTCAAACAAAAAGTTTTACTGTGATTAAAATGTTAATATTTTCAAAGCTTTTCATCTGACACTTGTCAAGAAGAATTGTCAGAACAGAGAACGCAGGAAAAGCAGCGGCTACAGGAAAAAGCCGAGCAATGATTGGGTGGAAAAGGATTGATGAGAGACCATCATCTGTGCACAACCTTTAACTTAAAAAGAAAGTCTTTTTTACATGGTAGAGAGCGGGGTTAGAAGTTTTGATAAAAGCAATATTATAGAAAAAAAATTAGAAAGCAAGTTTTTGTAAAACTTTTTTCACTCTCCTTCCACCTATCTGCTATAGAAGTCACTTTTATCAAAACTTCTAACCCCGCCCTTTGCCGATAAAAAGAATTTATTCTCAACTTAAAGGTTGTACACATATGATGCTCTATCATTGATCCTTTTCCTGCCAATTACTGCTCGGCTTTTTCCTACAGTCACTTCTTTTCCCGCGCTTTCTATTCTGACCATTCCTCTTCACAAGTGTCAGATAAAAAGCTTTAAAAATATTAACATTTTAATCAAAGTAATACTTTTTTGTTTGAAAAACGTTGTTTCTTTGAACAAAGCTTTTATGTGAAAGAAAAATTTGATTTTGAAAAAAGAAATTTAAAAAATTGTTTATTTTTTTTGAAAAAAACTGTTATTTGAAAGAAAAAAATTTTCTTGGAAAAAAAAAATTTTACCTCTGGTGCCTAAAACTCTGCATATAAAAGTCAAGACACCTTTAAAAAATGTTTGAAAAAACGTTAGCCTACTTTTTTGTTTGAAAAACATTTTTTCTTTGAAAAAAGCTTTTATTTGAAAGAAAAATACATTTTTGAAAAAAAAATACATTTTTGAAAAAAAAATTTAAAAAAAACTGTTATTTGAAGCACAAAAATTTTTTTTTAAATAAATTTTTTTGGAAAAAAATATGTTTTTTTGCAAAAAAAAATTGTTTTTTGCAAAAAAAATTGTTTTTTTTGAAAAAAGATGTTTTTTTTGAAAATCATTTTTTGTTTTACTTCTGACAACTAAAAGTCCCGGGGCCCAAACGTCAGAGCCTAAAAGTTATACACCAAATTAGTCTACCCTACAGTATACAACATGTGATATATTTCGTTATTTTATTGCATGTTGTAGAATAAGTTAGCTTAGTTTAGTTCTATTCACATGTTTTATTGCCACTTATTTTGCTGTCATAAAAAGGTAAAAAAACAAAAAGAACGCAGTGATGAGGAGATGCGAAAGGCCAGAATTGCAACAATTAGGGTTGCAAAGTCTGCATCTCTTCTGCAAAAAAAAAAACGGAAAACTCAAAAACACAAAGCAAATCAAAAAAAAAACAACACAGCATTTCACAACAGAACAAACAGAAGGTAAATACAAATGGATTTGTTGATATGCAAAAATTAGTTGTGAGTGCAAAGTGGGTTTGGTAAGTAGGAGAGTAAAATGATGGAGATTCTAATTTAAGCATTCCATTAAACAACATGAATTTGCTTAATAGCTATAACAATTCGAAACAAACTTCTATATCTAACAATTAAGGAAGAAAGAATGAACTACATTATTACAATCTTGGCAAAGTGTTTAATATGAAAATGTGTACAGTAACATTTGTCATACGATTTAATCCCAATTTTTCAACTATTAGGTAGAACTTCAAAAATGTAGAAAAAATTGCTTTAAAAATTTGGATAGAGTTTTCGTGTTTGCATAAATCAGGCAAGTTATTCCAAATTTTAACTCCAAAAGTTTTGACTAATTGCTGAGTTTTGGCAAATTTAATCTGTTGCAAGTAATAAGTTTCAGACACTGCAGCTCAGGTGGGATACAAGCGGAATGAAGAAACTTTCATAAATTTAAGTTCTTCATCACCTTTAACAGGAAGTTTGTTTGAATGTGAAAAAGAGTGAAGTTTTACAGAAAAGTATAGATACAAAGAAAGTTTTAGTGAAAAAGAGTTGGCAAGAATAGGACTGGTAGACCAGGCTGGCAATGTTTTGGGGCTGCTATAGTAGGTAATAGACTAAAGTCTGTGAAAAATTTACAATACTGGCCTTTTGTAATGTCATAAAATCGCAAAATGCAGGGTTGCCAATGGTACAAAAGAAATCAAATGGATATCATATTTTTGCAAATAATGGAAATTGGGAAAAAAGGTTTGGGACACCTCTTTTATTACCGGTATCTCAAGCAGTTCTCATTTCTTCAATAAAACCGATTTCAAGCAGTTGGCTATCTCTCAATAAATGCTACCATACTGGCACTAAAACATACAGGAGCGCAAAGACCACAAGAACCCTAACTCTTGGGGTCATGAATAGTTCTGAGTTTAGTAGCATTGTACATTCAAACAATCCAAACAAAATTACTCTTACATTCAAAAAATCAACTACCCATCAGGGCTCAAACTCGATCAACTTCTATTCAAGTTCGAGTTCAGCCTATTTTAATAGCAAGTTCAAGTCCTCTGATTTAATTTTTTCAAGTTTAAGTTTAGCAAAATATCAAGTTTTTCGAGTTCAGGCTGATAAAAATACCAAGTCTACTTTTCAACTGAATTGCTGTCGTTGTTTTTGTATACATACTGTGTTTCTAGGTCGCCACTGGATAAACAAGTGAACCACAACCTCAATTTACACTTCATGATCAACAAAAAATACTTCTTTCTGACAATTTTTTAATCTTTAATCTTCTTTTTCTGAACTTGAACAGTTGTAATTGAGTTCAAGTTGAGTTCAGAAAAATTATTTTTTCGAGTTCCGCAAAAAAACAAGTTTTTTTTGAGTTCAAGTTTCAGTTTGCAGCCCTGCTCCCCATTCTCTGGTAAAACAAAAGCCACGCTTTATCAGTACTGTAGGCCTACAGCATATTTTCAAAAACTTTGTACAGTGTCCAATAAGTCTCTGAGTCTAGCCAACCCCTATCTGCATATTCTGTGTGTAAAGTAAATATGTAATCACCTGACTGCAGGTAGAAACCAGGGGGGGGCAAAAAGCAGCTTCAACCCCTTTGGTCAAGTTACCAAGAAAATTTAACACAAAATACAACAGTTTTAAATGTGTTTTGGACTTCACCTGTAA
Source organism: Trididemnum nubilum (assembly GCA_963965965.1). NCBI lineage: Eukaryota > Metazoa > Chordata > Ascidiacea > Aplousobranchia > Didemnidae > Trididemnum > Trididemnum nubilum. The sequence continues at coordinate 11,103,090 of OZ014474.1, forward strand.
GAAGGGCTAAGCAATTTAATTCTTGCAAATACAGTAACCTTCAATTTTTGCAATTGCTTTCAAAAGGCTCTATGTATATACATTTGAAAAAACACTTGTCAGGGGAAAAAGCAACTTGGACTATAAATCACATGCCAATTAGGTTATGTTACTAGTAATACGTTTAGACAATCAAGAAGGTAATACTACTAAACTGCTACAACACTACAGTTCCAGTGGTTAGTCACAGGTCAGTTTAAAAAGGAAAATTGAAGCTCTTTGAAGCTCAATATAAAATTGAAGCTCGATGTAAAATTGAATTTACACAGTACACGTTTTTTGTCAGTTTTTTTACATTTTTGCTTCTCCGTGAAAAAGTATGCAGTTTTTCATCCACATTTTTATTAGTCCATATCCATACTAAGTAGACTGTTACATATGTAGATAAAAAATTTTGTGCATGAAGGAAAAAAGCGATATTTCAAAAGAGCTGTATCCCTTTACAAAAAAATTTTTTTTGGAAAACTTTTGCCAAGTATGTGACAGTCTGGTTAGTGTGGATGTGGACATACAAAAATCAGAAACACGAATGAAAAAGTACATACTTTTTCACGAAAAAGCAAAAATGCAAAAAAAACATGGATACGGTGTAACTTCACCTTAAAAGGTAAAAATTATTTGTAGAAACAGGATTGGAGTAGGCCACTCTAGTATCTTTCACCAACACTCGAGCCATGTAATGCGACACAATGTTATAAACGACCAACAGCCTGTAAAGTTGGTGAAGGGTGATAATGATTAAGCTGTAGAATTCACTAAAATAATGCAAAAAAAAACAACTATATACACCACTTAATAACAGCTGACGAAGACAATGTGTTAATTTTACAGAGGATTTTAGATAACATGCACATTCCTGGATGCGTTTTGACAGTAAAGCCATAAAACCTTTATCACGACTGTGATTCAGAAATATTGCGCAGAAATCCTGAACATGCATATTTAAAAAACAGTACACTAATTTTCTGATTCACGTAGCCTTTCTCTAAGCTGATGGGCAGCATCATTGGGTATATTTAAAGAACCTTAGCATTCAAATGCAACATGGCAAATGGTTTGACCACTCTCACCACAACCACATACAGGTGCACTGTAAGCATCAAGAAATTTATCACAAAAAAAGGAGTTCAGCAAATTATTTGGATAAAAAAAAAGTTATATAAACATAAAATGGGTGTCATTTAGTATAAGCCGTTCACTTTCTTTCGGAAGCTCTGCGACCAATATATGAGAGCTCGTGCACACCGACGCAGCCAGAAATAAAAAAAGGTGTGGAACTAAATTTTTTTGTATGATTGAAGCATATGCATATCGCGGAAATTTTTCATTTAGGCAAATTTTAACGAAATAGGATTAGCATTAACAGGCAGGAGTCCTGCCGTGGTTCATGCAGCAGATGCATAGAAAAATAAATAAATGAAAAGGAATAAAAGTGGTTTCACCTGGCTTTATAATTTTTATTTACTGATGCATCAGCGGACTCAAAAAACGCGTTTTCTTAATGCAGGCCATAAAAGATAGTCGCAGATTGCCGTTATTATTCAGGTAAGCTGGTGTAATAATATTTCAACCTTGAAATATAGTATATTGTAACAAATTAAGAACAAATGAGATAAACAATTTGCAAATTACACAAACAACCCCCAACTACACCCGAAAGTGATTAGTTTTTGAAAAAATAAGTGCTCCCTATTATTATTTATGTCAATTGACACCATGTACAACTGCTTGCTATCTTCAAACAGAAAAAAATGCATTTATTGTGATTAGCCAATACAAAGTTTTGTTAATTGATTATTGTACCCTTATTATTATCGTAGGTAGAGACCAGGAATCTAAGCATTAAACAAGAATAATGTGATAGCAATCAACCATTCCTTACGAGCAGTTAATTGTCTTAATCAAATAATGCAAATCTGAATGCGGGGTCGCAAAAAAAGATCATAACTAAGTACAATAGGTCTATTTATACTGCACGGACGCAAACAAAATTTGGTTCGCGTCGAAAACTGTGTAGAATGCTTTCAGGGAGAATTTTTAAGCCCGTCCTATACAGTGTGTAAAACTGTAAATGTACGGGCATGTCGTTAGTTTCTTTGAAACTGACTGTTTGTACACTGGTAAGGCGATACGCAGGACATACCAAATTTCGGTTTAAAATAAACTAAAGACGAACTTATGCGCTCATGATTGTATGCACAGTGTAGATCAAGAATAGGCGAACGGTGTCTCTGCAACTTTTTCTCGCAACCCCAAACTATGTCAAAATATTTGTCAGTTAAATATCTACTGATGTCAAAAAAAAGGAGCACCCTAGCTTAAGCCATTCAACAAATTGATTTTTGGGGGCCCCATTTTGGGGGGGTTCCCGGTGGAGTTGCCCCAAAAAATTTCGGGAGAAAAAATTGCACTTGCAGCTTAACAACTTTACACAAAAATTAGATTTCTATGTTTTGCGGTTTAGGAGAAGAAGAGCGTACAAAAATTAGGAAGAAAAAAAAGGAAAAAAAAATAAACCCATTGCGGCCAAAAGTGGGTTGGTTGGAATGAAAGGGTATCTTGAGACATACAACCCTATAAAATATTTTTTGCCGTACTTAAGTCGTTTTTGACTGATACCGCTTTCTACGCCAAACTTGAGGGGCGGTTTTCAGGTTCTAAACCAAAGTCACATGACCTATTGCCTCGAAATTTGGTACAAACATATAACTCATTAATCTCAAACTGCTGTCAAAATTTCATGAAGCTAGACTCAACCGTTCTCGAGTTATGAGCAAAAGTCTGAAATTTCACACTTGTTAGTTAGAAAATGGCCGAGTAAAAACAGAGGAACACGCGACACGAGCGTCGGTCGTTCCAATTAGTGTACTATTTACTGTAATAAACATTTGACATTGTGTAGTTTGAAGTTGTAAGATTAATTCAAACCAGCCGATCCCCCGTTTCCCCAACCATAGCTGAAAATAAAATTAACGAATCAAACTGATGTCAGTGGTCGAGTGGATAGAGCGTCTGCTACTGAAGCGGTAGACTCGAGTTCCATTCCTGGCCGGGTCAAACCAAAGACTAAAAATTGGTATTCACCGCTTCCCTGCTTGACGTTCAGCAATTAAAGGGGCAGTGTGAAGCCTCCGCCATGTGTGGTAGACAGGTGGCAGCTTGACTCAAAGACCAAAAGGTCATTTCGCTATCTCCTGGCCAAGGCAACTTGGCGAATAAAATGTAATTACAATTACATCATAGTTATGCTTTTGGAAACTACAAAAACTTTTTCAGCAGTGTTATATTGACTTCGCCGCTTTGAGGCAAATGGGTTCTCTAGGCTGTTGGTCTAAACATAGGCCTACATAAGGCGGTTTAGTCAAATTACGTCTGATATCATTTTCAGTCAATCAGTAAACCCAAAAAAAAGAAACACAAGCAAAATGCATGCAATCAAACAACATGTGAATATTTACATGCGAGATCGGTAAAACAGACCTAATACAGTATAATAAAAAATCAATTTTGACGTTACAGATATATAAAGAGTTATTGTCTTGGAAGAGATATTTGCTTTCCTTCAGGAATTAGTGTTTTGTTTTTCAAATGTTTTCAATTAAAATATTCTTGAAATTTATTAGGTTTGAAATATGATTTGACATTGTGATTTTTAATTCATGGACTGATACACGTCAGATCTCGGCCAGTCCAAATTCTGATCGGTATTTGATTCTACTTTTTGGAAAATGATGAATTTTGAAATAAAATGGATTGCGTTGTTGGTGCAAAACCACACCGCTTTCTGCCTTATTTGCGTTCTGCAAAAGCAATGCGATTTGCTAACAAGACATTATCATTCCAAGACAGCGCGATACGGGCTATGGATTGATCGAACATTTTCAATAAATATCAACACCAACTGTACAAGCATTCCAACTCTCTGAGTTTTGTTTCTATCCTAGTGCCCTAATTTGCAAAAAGGCAACGTGGCTAAATTCTTGTTTCAATAAAATCAAGTTTTTGCATATGATTGTTATATGAATATGATGTAATAGATAACTTTTTCAATCATTATTACCAAAATTGATTTTTGATTGTAACTCATTTCGTTTGTTCCATTGACTATGATAAAGATATACACTTTGCCTTTTTGCTGCAAACGCTTTTTGAACCCGAATATCTTGGAAACAATACAAGCTAGACAGCTGAAATTTTTTTAAAGATAGAAAAGCTAATAACCTTGAAAAAATTTTTCAAAAACTGCTAAAGTTATGACAGTGCTTATTTGCAACTCAGGATACAATTACACTCGAGTTAAGCGTTTTAAAATTGGTTTTTGAAATTTAATCTTTTTTTAGGGAAGTGTCTAAGTCATCGGTCCGGTTTCGAACTCCTAATTGTTGCTGTGCCGGCAGCCTGTTATATGGCTTTTTTCTCATTGCTTCAATTGAAATATGGCACTTTGACACTCAAAATGCAAAGCTGAGACAGTGTAGTCTGGTAGTGGCAAGCGCACATGGCTGCCGACCAGAGGGTTAGGGTATCGGTTCATGCCAGACACGGTTGGTAGAAATAGCGCTAGAGAGCTATTTCGCTTCCTTATTCTTTTTTTCTCAAAACCCTCACAATTAGAGTTAGGGTTCGGGCAGCGATGCCAGCTTGAAAGATAGTAAATTGAACAGCAAAATGAGAAGACCATCACCAGTGCAGCAGTGATTAGATATTGGAAACCGGGCCGGTGCAGCAGACACTGCCTTTTTTTAATAGTTTTTATGAAACTGTACACTTTCAAAAGGGGGAACTGGTCCCCCTAATCCCCCTGGCTGCACTGGTGCTTGTGCACTTTTTCCATCTCACCGATCTAAGCAATTTTCCAAATCTAGCCCCAACCTGTCACCCTAATGAGTGAACGCATGAGAGGAGCAAGAGCGCGTGCACGCTTACACATGGGTTGCAGAGGTTCTGAAAAAAAGAGGACGGTTTATACTTATAGACATCCCATAAAATCTCAGTCTTTAGGTTAACAAAAAAATCAAAATAGAGTAGGCCTATCTCACATTACACTATACGTGCCATTGAATAGCCATCAAGTAGCCACTGATTGTCTACATTATTTCACCATTTAGATTCAACAATTGATTATATGCATTGAATACAGTAAATGAGCAGCAGTCAGTAGACAATTTGTAAATCTACTGAAATCATTGCTCAATACAATAGGTACAATTGAGAGTCTACACTAGCGAAGCTGTCAGAGTGATGACATAATTTCCAATGGTTCCAAAAAACAAGCGAATGGCGTTAAACTGTTAAATGGTTATCCTAGTCTATTTTTCAAAAAATATCACAAAAATTGCCCAGTGATTAGAGGCCCTGCTCACAGACCTTCATTTGTGATAGGAGCCCATACATTGCACATATATACCGGTACTGGTACGTATAGTAAATATAGTTCATTAGTTATACCAGTTTGCTCGACATGCCTCTAAATGACTCATTTTTTGAGCAAAAAAAGTTCAACTTTTGGCTCATTCATTTAAGACCCTTCTTTTGGCAAAATCCTGGTTGTGTGCCTGCCTGACAGAACTCTAGAATTGACAACAAAAATTGCTAAATTTTGGTAACTAGACTACACTATGGTACCGTACCTATCGTGCCTATCAGTATTCTACATAGCCACATAGACTACGATAGTTCTTGATAGGAAGGGACTACCGATATTTCATCCAAATGTTTAGTCACCTTTTTCTTACTGCAATTTAAATAAATTAAATCTCATCTATAGGCCTAGGCTACTTAAATTCTTATTCTAAACAAACTCCAAACCCTATCTCAAACCTGTGCTCAAACCTCAATCTTAACACTTAACTCTTAAAAAGGTAAATGAAAAATGCACGGATGAATATTGTTGATTTTTTTTTGTTCGACTTAACTTTCGGTGAAATAACGCCAGTTTCTCCCTTCTTCTTCCTCAAAACATCAAGTTGCGAACTTGAGAATACTGTACAAAACCTTGGTGAGGTTATAAACTAGGAAAAAGATAGGTATTTTTGGAATGGAATTTAGGGATTTCACAGTAGGCCATCTTTCCTATCTTTTTTATCATTTATCATATTTATCATAAAAGTTCGACAAAGAAAACGTAGAAATAGAATTTATTCCTCAATCAAACACACACGCAAAAGTATAATAGCACTGCTCATGACGCAGTATAAAGGAATCCAGTGTTGTGTTGATTGAGCAGGAAGCACCGAATAACCTTGTGGTTTTCAGAGTTAAGATGCTTCCTTCCTATCAGTGCGTCCACGTCATTATATTCCGTAGCGTAACCAGGGATGCGGGGGCTACAGCTTCCGCCTCCTCCCCATTGGTCTGTTGACTAACGAGCAGAATAAGAAAAATACAACGTTTTTTTGCTCTTCCCTGGAAGCTTTTGCGGTGATATGTGCTCTTCAGAGGTTTAAAGAGTTAATGCTTGAGATCGGCTTTATTGAAGAAACGAGAACTGCTAGGGGTAATAAACACTTGCATACGCAGGATTATCGAAAGGGGGGGGGGGGGAATTTGAGAATAAGGAAGACCAAAAGAAAAATGTCTTCACTCAGATTTAGCCCATTTTCCTACCCAGATTTAGTTGAAGAACCAAAAAAAAGGTCATCACGGAGAATTTGCCCGTTTTTCTGCCAGATTTAGGTGAAGACCAAAAAAAAAAAGGTCTCCGTCCACATTCAGCCAGTTTTTCTATCCAGATTTTCTGCCCAAATTCCAAAGGAGGGGGCCATGACTCAATTTTGTGCACTATTCTCAGACATTTATGCATTTCTGGCCCCCGAAAAGGGGGGCCATGGCACCCCCTCTCCCTGAATACGCCACTGGTAATAAAGAAGTGCCCCAACCCCAAGCCTTTTTCCACAATTTCCTTTATTTATAAAAAAACGATTTTATCCGTTTGACTCCGTACAATTGACAACCCTGAGTTTCGCAATTTTGTGACATCACTAAAGGCATACTGGTAATTTTGCAAAAATTCTCGCGGACTTAAGAAACGCACTTAAGAAACGCGACTTAAGAAACGCGATACTGGTAGCAGTAAGTAGCCTATAACCAAAACTGAAAATTTGGCAACTGCTACTGGTACCTGCAGACCTAGGCTACCAGTACTAATCCACAGTTAGCCTTTTGTGATGTCACAAAGTTGTGAAAAGCAGGATTGCCAATGGTACGGAGTCAACGGATTGAATCGTATTTTTCTAAAAAAAGGAATGGTGGAAAAAGACTTGGGGCACATCCTTTTTATCTCAAGTAGTTCTGTTTTTTTCAACAAAACCGATTTCGAGAAGAGTCTTTTTGAAGCTACTCTGAAACCCAGAGGTGGAGTCGAGGACACAAGGCTCGAGGCCAAGGCCAAGGACACAAAAAAATCGGACGCCAAGGACAGCCCTTCCGAGGACAGATACTCTCGAGGCGAAGTACAGGAAAGCTCGAGGCCAAGGAGCAAGAACACAGGCGCAAGTGTTCTCCAAATAAAAAAAAGGTCATCAAAACTTTTTTTCAGGCGAAAAAAGTCTTAAGAAATTTTTTTCGGGCGATCTGCAATTGAGGAAAACAAAAAAAAGATCTTCGTAAATTTTCCGCGAGGTTTCTGGCGTTTTTCAACAACATTTCAACGGTTCAAAAAATAGTGCTGTCCTCGAGCCGAGGATAGAGCAATTTTTTAGGACTTGAGGCTTTAAAGCCAAGGACTTGATCTTCGAAGCCAAGGACTTCAAAATGTGTCCTCGAGGCCAAGGATGTCCTCGAGGACTCCACCTTTGCGTAAAACATTTACTCAAGAGGGGTAATATTTGTCAAAAATAAAGCTTAAACATCAGTAAAAACTTTTAAAAATAGCAAAAATGTGCTGTGTAATCAGATAGCTTGATGCAAAATATCTAACGTAGGCTTCATCAAAAAATGTTGGGTGTGGAAAGGCGATTCAGGATTTTATAGATAGCTGAGTGATTGCCAATTATTTCTCTTAAATCTCGTTCCACTAGCCCCTTTCCCGAAATTATCTTTCTTTTTACAATGCAAACAAATTAGGTTAAAACTTGTGAGTTTTGCTTTATGATTTAGCAGAGGTGGAGTCCTTGAGGACGTCCTTGGCCTCGAGGACACATTTTGACATCCTTGGCCTCGAAGGTCAAGTCCTTGGCTTTAGCCTCAATGCCTCAAGTCCTCAAAAATTGCCCTGTTCTCGGCTCGAGGACAGCACTGTTTTTTGAGTTATTAAAAGTTTGTGGAGCCGCTGAAAAAGTTTTTGGAAAACGGTTTTTTCTGGAGATCGCCTACAAAATTTTTCTGAAGACCTTTTTTTTTTGGAGATCGCCTGGAAAATTTTTCTAAAGACCTTTTTTTTGGAGAGCACTTGCGCTTTTGTCCTTGGTTCTTGGCCTTGAGCATTCCTGTTCTTGGCCTCGAGAAGGTCTGTCCTTGGCCTCCGATTTTTTTGTGTGTTCTTGGCCCTGGCCTCGGATTTTTTTGTGTCCTTGGCCTCGGATTTTTTTGTGTCCTTGGCCTTGACTTCGAGCCTTGTGTCCTCGACTCCACCTCTGCAATTTGGCCTACCAGCTTGTACGAGCTCATATAAGCACTAGTATTTGTACCAGCTCGTATACGCTAAAAAAGGGCTGAAATTTTACCATTTACGCAGCGAGTTAAATCAATGTTTTTGCATTGCTGATTTCTTTGCCACGTTCTAAACTTCTAAAACTACAGATTTTCTGAGCGCTGCAAAACCGCAAATGCTTGGGCATTTCTTTTCATTAGTATCCAGACCCTACCCATTGATCCACCGGTCAGGCCTAAACTTGTCCGCCTTGTTATAACCAAAAGAGATCTGCAACCCAGCAACTTAGGGAATGAGAAGGCACTTTTTTACTCCTCAGTTTCTTTCACTTCCAGCTGTCACTAAGAATGCAATCGATTTCAATTAATTGCGACGCAACCTCGATATTCATAGTGAGATAAAATGTCAGCTACTGAAGGGGTATTCTAGTAAGAATCGGGTTCGATTTACGGTCGAGTCAAACCAATAATTCTGATAAATAAGATTGGCAAGCATAGAGCGCTATCTTGCTCGAAGTTTAGTATTAAAAAAAGTTTGCGGTATAGATGTTGAGCTATACAGCCTACATGCGGGAAGGTGCCAGCTAGACTCAATAGACCTCAAAGCCTCTTCGCCTTCTCCTGGCACGGCAACTTCATAAAAAAATATATTGTATAATTCCATTTGATTATCATCTTTCTATTTAAGGAGCCGTTTTTTTCGGCGAAACTTACGCCGTAGTGATTTTAATTTTACCGTGTAATAATTACTGTACAATAGGGCGGTTCAAAAAAAATTTTTTTCTTGAAAACACGCTATCACCCCCTAAAATCGTGAGGTTGTTTGAAAAAACACCACAGAAAAAAATTCGGTTCGATTCCTCCAACATCCGCCACGGAAATCGAGTTTTTGTTTTTTCTTCAAAATTCGGAGATTCCCCTAATTTAAATAAGTAAATTTCTTAATTTTTATGCTGTTTTAGACAATTTTCTCGAAATTTTTTAAAGGAAGGTTGTTACCAACGGTTGAGTTAGGTCACCTAATAGTTTGGTGTTACGTCATCAATGACGTCTTCAAGTTTTGGGGGAATTCCCCAAGCAATTCTTCACAATTAGAGCATTTTTTACGAAAAATCTGCATTTACTGAACTAAACTCGATTTTTGGTTTTGAAAACATTGTATTTCTTCAATAATTGATAAAAAAAAGTTTTGCTCAGTAGTTCATACTGCATGTGTTAGTTAATTCAACGTCTTGTCGCAATATGAACAGCAATACAATAAAACAAAGCAGATTTTCAGCAACTTAGAGTTTTCTTTCTAAAATCTGGATACTTCTGCCTTATGCTTTCGACGCAATGCAAGATCATGTTTCGTTGTTCGTTGTCGGTAGTTTGAACGTCTTTATAGTCTTCAAGTGTTTTGATGCCCCTTTCAGCTGTGTCATTTGTCACTTTTATGTTAAATACTAATCGTTCAAGCCTTTGGTATGAATCAGACTTGCACCATTGGCTTTGAGCCCGAAGCAGAAACTGGACATCATCGATGGTGAATCGAAACCGCTGGAGCAAAAGCACAGAACGTCTTCCCGCCAAATCTGAAATTCGTGTTGTCTCTGTGATGTGGGGCAATACTGGTTTTTGTGGTGCGAGCACTGTGTGCTGATTTTCTCGATAGATTTGGAACATCCTACGAGCTAAAACTTCTTTTTCTTCACATGCAAGTTGCTTAGAGCACAGAGCAAATGGTGTCAGTTCTTCGGTCAAATACCATAAATGGAGTGACGGGGCTTTGGCAGCGTTGTGTGCAATATTGCCAAGTTTTGAAGAACTCTGATATTTCAACATTGTTTTGTAAAACGTAAGATCATTGTATGCTGCCTCTGATGCTAAAGGAGACTGAAACCAAAAAGACGAATAAAATATAGCAACAAAGTCTCCAAAACTTTGCAGTTTTTCAAGATTAGTTTCTTCAACTTGGAGTTGTCCTTGAACAATGAACAGTTTTGGAGACTTTGTTGCATCTTTATTCGTCTTTTCTCGGTTTCAGTCTCCTTTAGGCATCAGAAGAAGAATTACAATGATTCTCGTTTACAAACAATGTTGAAATATCAGAGTTTTCAAACTTGGCAATATTGTTTTGTAAAAGTAAGATCATTGTATGTGCCTTGATGCTAAAGGAGCCTGAAACCAAAAGACGATAACGTGTTGAACAACGTCTCTAAAATTTGCAGTTTTCAAGACTGTCTCCAATTGGAGATCTAGTCTTGAAAAACTGCAAAGTTTTGGAGACTTTGTTGCTATATTTTATTCGTCTTTTTGTTTCAGTCTCCT